>JAXCGZ010011540.1:60000-105320 GCA_037179515.1 Halocaridina rubra
TTAACAAATATTACATCTTAGTTTCATTCAACTATTTTTTTTTTAATCCTCTCTTGCTTTCAAGCCTCTGCTCAATACAATGCCGTTGACGCAATTACACCATATATCTTTCTCTTTGCAGTCTTTCCTAAATACCTATTTCTTATCAAACTTTTAATTCCACTTAGACATTTACTAAATTCCTTCACTCCGCATTCACTTGTCCATTCCATGCAAAATGCAATACCTAATACTTAAAATTTTCAATTTCCTCAAGCATCTCCTCATTCATTCTCGCATTCAATCTGCCAACATCAACACACCTCGTACATCTTATAACTTTACTTTTACAAATATTCACCAGCACCTTCTTTCACATAACCTAACCCATTCAGTCACTACATGCTTCATTTCTTCCTCAGAATCAGTCACCAGTCAACTGCAAATAGATTTTGATTCACTTTCCACAATCTTCCATTTTCACCAACTAATTCCAATCCTCTGCCTAGCACTCTTTCATTTACTTCCCTTACATGGCAACATCACACCAATTTGACATAATCCCACATTCCTGAAATGGGATTCTCCCTTTTCTTTAACATGCATTCAACAACTACACTATCCAATCCAATTTTGTCTCTCAACCTTTTGACAAGCATTCTACATGACAATCATCTATCCCTGGTGCTTTACCTGACTTCATTACTCTCAGTGCCATTGGCACATCCTCTTTTGTCATTCCCCTGCTGTTTTCCTCACCTAACATTGGCATGCTCAATTCATCTCCAACTGCCACAATCTCCTCTCTATCATCTTCCTCACTTAGTAGTTTCATAACATATTCAGCATATCTCATTTTCACATTCATTTTGTCTGCCAGCAATTGTCCGTCTGCTCATTTCGCCCTCTCATCTATTCAATTCCATCCAGAACATCCTTTTATTCCTTCCAAAGTTTTCAGAGAACTATCTACCTCGCTCACATTTCCTTTTTTTTTTTTTTTTTTTTTTTTGCCTCCCTCATCATGCGCTTTTCTAACCTCCTTTTTGCACTACATCTTTCATGTGCCTCTACATTACACCTCTGCAACCATATCTCATATGTCTGCTTCTTTTCAGTCACAACTGCACGCACCTTTTCATTCCACTATTATTTATTCTTTCTTTTACTTCCACTCATTCATCTCATCCCACACACCACTTCTGCACACTTCAGAACTTCCTAATTGAAGGACTTCAATTATTTTTCCACTCTCTCCAGTTTCTCTTTCATTATATTCCACACACTCCTCAGACTAAACTTATGCTCACATTTTTTCTCTTTCTTATTCAATTCACTCACATTTGGGACCTCCCTTCCTCCCTCCCTTCTCCTATTACTCCACTTTTCATCCAGTCTCAGCTTACTTTCCACTAAATAATTATCTGATGCTCCATCACTGGCTCCTCTATGTCAGTTACTCTACCATTATGTACTCCGACTCATGTATACACAGTATTGGAAAAAATCACATCTCTCTCTTTCTCCCAATACATATTGTTATCATTTTCTCTCCAATCTGCTATCAGGTACTCCATACTTCCCAAGAACATCATTCAGTACCTCATCCCTTACAATTAAATTCCAGTCTCCCATCAACACCACATTAATTTTTATTTTCAAGTTCTTCAATACTTGTTCAAATTATTCCAAAGCTCTTCTCTTTCCTCATCACTTCTCTCACTACCAGGACCATAGGTACTCACAAACTCTCAAACCTCTCATCCCAATATCATTTTAGTCAATATAATCCTTGATGACACTTCCCTCCATTTAACCGCACACTTATATAGTTCCTCATTTACCAACATTGCCAGTCCTTCTCTTCCTCACCCTCCATCACTGCCAGATACCCTACCTACCACACTCCTAATTGTCACCTCACCTTTCCCTTTCAGCTTCGTTTCACTCATTGCTAGCACATCCATCCCTCTCTATACACACTGTAACTTAAAACCGTCTCTGCAGTACTCACCTCAATGGCAATTGTTGGACGAACTATTAAAGTTGATCACAAAGAGATTGGAATAAGACAAAAAAGCATACGACCTATTTCTACGACGACAAAGAAATATAAACAACAATCAGAGCTCCGGAACAAAGCATTCTGCATCCTCTCTTATTAACAACAATGAACCAACTCCCCTCAATATTGCCAACTAGTACCCAAAACCAAAATACACCACACAAACATAATACCTATTTCCTCCCTTATACTTTCACTCATACCAAAACTGCGCACATTCATAACTAGGTTTGTAGATGGATCTCTCATGCCAGAATATCCCTTTACTCAATTGCTCTCAGTAGAGAGGCACTAGGTTCTAATTTATAATATTATATATGAGATACCATTTAATGATTGCTATAAGCACTATGTTGTACAGACTAGTAAATCTTCAGATTTTCGTGTCAGTCCACGAAAACCATAGTAGTCAATATTTTCAGTCTTTCAGTGCCTTGTTCCAGCATTATTTTGATTGAATTCACCATATAGAATGGAAAAATATTTTTGTATTAGTAAGAAGTAATATTATTGCCAGAAGCATCTTGCAATTTGCATGATTAAGCTGACCGAACATAGAAATAATAATTTGAGTTATGGCTTACTTGTCATCAATCCCATAATATTAAGGATGCCTTATTCCAGTTTGAACATTTTAATTTTTGAAGTAACATATTGTTTTTGTAAAAACTAAATATTGTTTATATGATATTATGTAGTAGCTTTTGTAGTTATGGTTGTTTATCCTACTTTTTTATGAAGGGAACACACTCATCATCTTTATTATAGAGGGTGCTGTTGGTTTGGTACAGGCAGTTGGTGCTCCTGGTGCTCAGAGAGAGGATGTAGTTAGTGTGTGCGTAGAGGTTATTTTATTTCTTTGTGTTCAATCAAGCTAACTTGTATTCACTTACTGAATTAGGTTAGTTATTGTTGCAATTGCATTTCTGAGCCAAACAAGAGGATTGGGCTCACTGAAAAGTAGGAATGTGTCGTCAGTATGAAAATTAATTAGTTTGGGTAGGCAATGCCTCCCCTGTGTAATTGTATTTTCATATATTTTCATAATGACCACATGTGCCTGCTGAAGAGGTAAGCAAAGTTGTTTTATACTAAAAGGATTCTAAGTTCCATGATGATGTTCGACCATCAAAGTTGTCGGCAATATGACAGAGCCTTTTACGGTTGTAGGTGATACACTTGCTTTAATAACGAAAAAAGAAAGTTAAAATTGTAGCTAAGTTGCAGAAAATAACTGATAAAGCAAGTTTTATTCCATTATATTTGCAGGGTGATGCTATGGCATTATATTTGGAAATGGACGAACAGATTCGTTTTAGTGCTAAATAAATTGAAGCTAGACTGAGTGAAGCTTTTTCGTATGGAGCTTTTACAGCTTTTGGTAAATTGGTTAATGCTAAATGGACTGGTGAACTGGTAGATGTTATAAGAACTCAAATGGCTGACTGGCTCAGCCGGTTTTACTGGAGATGGGTTGGAGAGAGTAGTTAGAATAAGTTTTGTGATTGGATTCCCCGATTCACTATGTGTGACTTACAGCAACCATTGAAAATTTTATCTTTGTCTGTGAGTGATGTAATACCTAAAGAGCAGATACTGATGTCTACGATGTTATTTAGGGTGGCACTATAGCAACACAAAGGAACGGGCCCCATCCTAGCCAAAATGATCCTAGTATCAAAAGATGATGAAAGAAAAGTGTTTGATGGGATGTGATATCTATGTGATGAACCTAATATGGCTCGGTGTTGCAAAGAGAATGCCATTGTATGCTATAGATGAAACAAAGCAAGACACTTAGACACCCAATGAGCCACACGATGTGACCAGGGAAACAAGCAAAGGAGTACTGTTGTGCCAGCAATTACCCATTTTTTCACAGAAGGGCCAAATACCGGATGCTCTTTGCCAATTATTGGTGTTAAGACTCAAGGAGAGATGGTGTAAAGCTCTTTGATACAGGCTGTATGAATAATAGACTTAATGCTTGTTTAACAGATTTTCATAGGGGGTGAGAATTACATAACTGCTTTCAGCGGCTGGAAAGTCCAATGGAGAGGTACTTGCCATGTGGATTTGGAGAGTGATGGACAGAACTTAAGAGTACAGGTAGCTGTAATTAAAATTTACTTAATCATATTAAGGAGGTGCTGGACAAGGATGTCATTAGCGAAGTGTGAGGGATTGTGGTTAGACAGAGCAAGTGCAATATGGCAGAACTAATTATGTAACTAATTGCACTGTAGCTGCACACACCCAGTATGAATGTACTAGGGGAAATTATAGGTCCAATGACTATATTACTGAGAATAGAGATTTCCAAGCAGAATTAGATGGAACACATTGGCTTCTTGAATGGTTCTGGAAATATATCAAATCAATAGAGCTGAATAATCCAAGAACTTGCTATTACAAAAATCAGTGGGGGAAGTAGAAGGAGTTAATTGAAAAAGAATTGGATAGATATACAGAAGAGGGAACTCTGGAAATTGGAATTTTGTCATTGATGGAAGCACCTTGGCTTAGTAATAATAAGTCCCAGGTTCAAGTCCCGGTCGGAGTAAAAATGATTCATGTTTTCACATATGTAATGTGCTTATTTGGTTATTGTTGTTCCTGAATGAGATTGGGAGTTGAATTAAATGCAAAAACAATACCACTAGTGGGGTTAGGGAAACTGTAATATGAACATAGTGGCATTCAGATAGAATAAGTTCATCCCTACCATAGCAGATATAAACTGTGAGGTTTGTTTCCCTTTAACCATCTGTGATGTAGTTGGTAGCGCCTTTGCTTAGTAATAATAAGTCTCAGGTTCAAGTCCTGGTCGGGGTAAAAATGATTCATGTTTTCACATATGTAATGTGCTTATTTGGTTATTGTTGGTGCCGAATGTGATTGAGAGTTGAATTAAATGCGAAATCGAAACCACTAGTGAGGTTGGGGAAACTGCAATATGAACATAGTGGCATTCAGATAGAATGTATTCATTCCTTCCATAGCAGATATAAGCTGCGAGGTTTGTTTCCCTTTAATCTTCTGTGGTGTAGTTGATAGCGCCTAGGCTTAGTAATAATAATTCCCAGGTTCAAGTCCCAGTCGGGGTAAAATTGATTCATGTTTTCACATATGTAATGTGCTTATTTGGTTATATATATATATATATATATATATATATATATATATATATATATATATATATATATATATATATATATATATATATATATATATATATATATATAAATATATATATATATATATATATATATATATATATATATATATATATATATATATATATATATATATAACATTTTTGTTCACGAAAGCAAGGTAGTCAGCTGCTGACTTGCTTAAACATATTTGAATAAATTCGGATTGGCTACTGTTGCACCAGAACCTTCGGAAGGGAAGGGTAGCACTTGGTCTTAGATTGGAATATTGTGGTGATGGGTTTCTGTTTCATTAGGGAAATGAAATACCAAAAATATCAGATTCTTTGACATATAGAGAATTGTTTTCTGCATAAGGAATGTTAGTTGGGCATTATCTTACTGCTGGATGATTGTGTTTTGCAAGTAAATATATTGAAAGAACTGCAGATAGCTCAAGATGGAAAGAACAAGTAGGGGAAAAACAGTTTTTAAGATTAATGAAGCACTTGAAAGAGTGAAAAGAGATGGCCCTGTGAAGGGGTGCTAATATGTACCCAAGCAGAAATCAGGTATCATTTGCTGTGATGCTTTTAGCTTAGCTGTAGCGTTTAACCCTGATATAAACTACTCAAAAGTTAAAGATGCCTACTGGCTACTAAATAAAAGTAACTACAAATTTAATACTGCAGCAGATCTTGAGGCTCTCTTAAAACTCCTTAATATTCCTTAAAATAAGGTTTGCAAACTATATAGCTTAAAATAAACTCGTCTACAGTGCATGGTTGGGTCAAACAAATAATACTGGAAAATAGGAGGATACTCTTAAAGGAAGCAGCAGAAATTATTCTGAAGAGACCCTTAGGAATTTTGAGGGATCTCAAATGTGAATCTGAATTGAAAATGATTTGACTTTTGTCTCAACCTCAAAAAAAAAAAATTCAAAGCTGATGTAATGACGAGGGTAAAAGAAACCTTGTCAACGTCTGACGATGATGACTGGGAGATGAGGGAAATGGGTTATGTGGGCATATGTTATTTAATAAAATTACACATGCACCATATGGGGGTGGATAAGACACTGTATCTGGCCAGGACGGAATATCCAGCACTAGCCAGACAATCAGTAAAACGGGTGGTATGTGGTTGTGAAAGGTGTCAGTCTGTTGATGCTGCTTCTACTGTCAGGTGAAGTTAGTGTTGTGAAGACTTGGAAAAGACTACCTTTTGATGTGAATCATTATCGGCAACAGTCATACCTCACTATGGTAAGCCGTGGTAGAGGCTTATTTGCAGCATGGAGGATATTGACGATGAAGACAGCTTAAGAGATTGGTGAGATATTGAGCATTATTTTTCTATTTTTGTAAAGAAGCCCACTTAATGATGCGCTGATGGACAGTGGTAGCCCACTTCATGATGTGCTGATGGACAGTGGTACTGATTTCTGATCAGAAGTGATGGACTTCCTAGGCAACTGGCATATCGGCCCTCTAGAAGCAATATAATGGAATAACATCACAGAACTACGAAAGTTATTGCAGCAAGAGGCAATATTCAGCTAAGAGAATCTGTTTTTTTGTATAATATTTCACCATGATTGAGACTGAAGGATGTCTATTCCACACCTTTCAGTGTACAAATATGAATGAAGGCATAGTCCAATTGTGCTGAATGCTGTGGAGGAGAAGTCTGCACCTGTTAATATAGAGGATGTATGGGGAAAACCTTCAAATGCTTGGAGTACTTCAAAGTTGCTGTAAGGAATAGGAATAGGTGTAAACTCTACTAAAAATGTGTCAGTTGATGGTATGACACATATGTTTGAAGCATGAAAGGTCGTTATACCACCGAATTCAGATGAATTATATGAGGAGGAGGATGAATGTGTGGTAGTTGAATGGGATCGGCGCTATCCTCAAAAGGAAAGACGATCAACTATATGGACTGTAGACTATGAAATGTTGTAAATTGCATATGTTCTAATTCGTATTGTATAGGTTTCATGTATTCTCAGAGTAAAGTTTATTTCTGTGTTAATGTTATAATCATTAATTCAGTTTTGGTTTATGCTGTCATACATTTATATCATTAGAGCTTCATTTGATGTTCATGGACACATTGTGTGTGCCGTGTTGATATGCATTTTCTTTTTTTTTTTAATGCTCTTGAGATTAGCAGGGCATGTAGTTATGGTTGTTTGTCCTACTTATAATTGTTAATTAGAGAAGAAAAAGCGTAGTCACAGTGGGAAACGTGAAGATTGCATTTACGATAGAAGTTACTGGTTATGTGGGACAATTAGTTGGCGTTTTTGGTGCTTCAAGGAAAGCTGTCATTAATGGTTGTGTACTGGTTATTTCATTTTCTTATAAGTAGTGTAATATTGTTGATCTGGGAGATGAAAATGAAAGAGAGATTACAAGAGAGGAGTTGAAAAAGGCATTGTATGAAGCAAAAGCAGGTAAAGCACCTGGAATGGATGGAGTGAGAGCGGAGATGTTGAAAGAAGGGGTGTGACTGCATTGGGATGGTTAGTGAGAGTGTTTAATATATGCTTTATGTTGTCAATGGTGCCAGTAGAATGGGTGATTGCTTGTATACTGCCCCTATACAAAGGTAAGGGAGGTGTGTATGAATGCAGTAATTTTAGGGGTATAAGATTGTTGAGTGTGGTAGGAAAAGTGTATGGTAGGATAAAGATTAATAGGATTTGGGATAAGACAGAAAATGTGATCGCAGAAGTGCAGAGTGGTTTTGGGAGAGGTAGAGGTTGTATAAATCAGATTTTTATAATGAGGCAGTTATGTGAAAAATATATAGCAAAGGGTAAGGATGTGTATTTTGTCATTTTTGGATCTGGAGAAAGCGTATGATAGAGTTGATATAGAGGCAATGTGGAATGTTTTGAGGTTATATGGAATTGATGGTAAACTGTTGCATGCAGTGAAGAGTTTGTATGAGGGCAGTAGAGCTTGTGTTAGGGTAGGGAATGAAGTGAGTGAGTGGTTTCCAGTGAGTGTGGGACTGAGACAGGGATGTGTGATGTCACCATGGCTGTTCAATTTGTATATTGATGGAGACGTAAGAGTGGTGAATGAGCGAGTGCGTGGTCGAGGTGTGAGAATGGTAGATGGGGATGATAGCGAGTGAGAGCTGAATCAGTTGTTGTTTGCAGATGATACTGTGGTGGTGGCAGATTAAGAGGAGAAGTTGTGTCAGTTAGTGTCAGAATTTGGAATGGTGTGTGAGAGAAGGAAGTTGCGAGTGAATGTGGGAAAGAGTAAGGTTATGAGGTGTACAAGAAATGAGGATGGTGCTGGATTGAATGTTATGTTGAATGGAGAGACACTTGAGGAAGTTGATAAGTTCAAGTATTTAGGCTCGGTTATAGCTGCAAATGGTGGAATGAAAGTAGATGTGTGTCACAGAGTGAATGTAGGATGTAAAGTGTTGGGTGCGTTGAAAAGAGTGATAAAGCATAAAGGGTTGGAAATGAATATTAAGAAAGTTTTGTATGAGAAAGTGGATGTGCCAACTGTGATGTATGGATCAGAGTTATGGGGTATAAAAGTAAGTGAGAGACGGAAACTAAATGTGTCTGAGATGAAATGGCTGAGGATTGGTGCATCTCGGTTGGATATCCTTGGGAAGGAAGTGGTGAGAGCAAGACCTGGTGTGAGGAAATAAATTGCAGACAGAGTAGATATGAATGTTTTGAGATGGTTTGGCCATGTGGAAAGGATGGATGATGAAAGACTGCAGAAAAAGGTGATGAATGCTAAAGTTGATGGGTTAAATGCTGGAGGGAGGCCTAGGTTTGGGTGGATGGATGGAGTAGGGAGAGCCCTGAATGATAGGAGAATGGATGTGAGGGAAGCAAGTGAGCGGAATGAGTAGCGAGCGATTGTGACATGGCTCTGATGGGCATCTGCTGTTACCACTGGGCTGCATCTAATAGAGGTAGCCCTGTGGTAGGGGAAGTAGGGAAGTTGATATTTACGAATGCGACGCTGGTTGTGGAAGAGCCGGGAGGATGGGCTGGGGCACTCCAGCAGTGCCATCTGAAAGGTCGCTAACTCCCTCGTCATTGCCCATAGAGCAAAAGTAATTTCCTTAAGGTAGATAGAACAGATAGTAATTACCTACTTGTGCTTTCGGGAAAGAGCTCCAAGCTCGCAACTTCCCATGTTCTGATCGGTTACCCTTTATACTTAGTGATACTTCTTAACATATTTGTCCATAAAATTATGGATTGAGTTAGCATTAACTACCTCCTCTCTTAGTGGATTCCAATTATCAACTACTCTTACACTAAAAAAGTACTTCCTTACATCCTGCAAAAAAGTTTTCTTACGAAGCTTCAAACTATGACCTCTAGTTCTAGTGCCAACCATATCAAAATATCGATCCCTATCCACTCTATCATAATCATGAAGGAATTTAAAACTGTCACCATATCTCCCCCCTCATAATTCTAGCTTCGGGTGATAGTAAGTCTAATCCCCTCAGCCTCTCATCATAACTGAGATTGCGTATTTCTGGCACCAGTTTCGTAGCATGTCTTTGAACTTTTTCCAGCTTAACTACGAGCTTTTTCAAGTGCGGATTCCAAAATGGGGCTGCATATTTAACTTTTGGCCTCACATAGGCTACATAAATTTTTCTGAAGATTTCCTTGTCCATGTGCCTGAAGGCTACCCTTACAGTTACTAAGAGAGCATATGCTGCCCTTACTATACCATTTATATGCATTTCCGGAGACAAATCGGCCAGTTTGTTTACTCCTAGATCTCTCTCATTCTCTGTGTCTTGATGTTGTACTCCTGCCACCGAGTATTCAAGTTTGGGCCTTCTTGCACTTGTATACTTTCTCATTACCTTACATTTTCAAGTATTCAATTTCATTAGCCACTTTTCTGACCACTCATGCAGACTATTCAGATCTTCCTGAAGTTCTCCACCACTGTTCTCGATTCTTACGTTTTTCACAATCTTTGCATCATCTGCAAACATATTCATTAATGAATTTACAGACTCTGGTAGGTCATTTACATATACAAGGAACATAAGTGGCCCTAAAACTGAAGCCTATGGAACTCCACTACAAACTCTTCTCCATTCTGACATTGAGTGTCTTACTCTAACCCTTTGTTCCCTTCCTTCTAAGTATGTTTTCATCCATTTTGAGACATTTCCACCTATGCTAGCCATTGCTTGCTGGTTCTTAATAAGTCTCCCGTGTGGGACAGTGTCAAATGCTTTCTGGAAGTCTAGGAATATACAATATGCCCAGCCATCTCATTCCTGTTAGATTCGGCTTACCTCATCATAAAATTATAATAAGTTTGTTACTGTTGATCTACCTTCTCTGAAGCCATGTTGTCTCGCTAACAAAAGGTTGAAGGATTCCAAGTGAAGAGAGATATGTTTCCTTAGTAGTTTCTCCATAGCTTTGCAAACTATGCTGGTCAACGAAACAGGTCTATAGTTCAGAGCCGTATTCCTCCTTCCCTTTTTGAAGATAGGTTTCATGTTCGCTTGTTTCCAGCGTCTTGGAATTTCCCCTGACTACAGCGACTTTTTTAAATATGATACTTAGTGCCACTGATATTGAGTTTGCACATTTTTAAGTACATGAGGGGATATATCATCAGGACCTATAGATTTATGGACATCTATCTCCATCAGAATGTGTGTGTGTGTGTGTGTGTGTGTGTGTGTGTGTGTAATTACCTAATTGTGATTACCTAATTGTGTTTACGGGAAAGAGCTCAAAGCTCGTATCTTCCCGTCTCCTTATCGGTTCCATTTTCTACTTAGTGATACTTTTCATACCTGTCCTTAAAACTATGGATTGAGATAGCATTAACTACCTCCTCGCTTAGCAAATTCCAATTATCAACTACTCTTACACTGAAAAAGTATTTCCTTACATCCTGCAAAGAAGTTTTCTTACGAGGTTTCAAACTTTGCCCTCTAGTTCTAGAGCCTGCCATATCAAAATATCGATCCTTATCCACTCTATCATTACCATGAAGGAATTTAAAGACTGTCACCATATCCCCCCTCAATCTTCTAGCTTCGAGTGCTGGTAAGTCTAATTCCCTCAGCCTCCCATCATAACTGAGATTGCGTATTTCTGGCACCAGTTTCGTGGCATGTATTTGAACTTTTTCAAGCTTAGCTATATACTTTTTCATGTGCGGATTCCAAAAGGGGGCTGCATATTCGAGTTTTGGCCTCACATAGGTTACATAAATATTTCTGAACATTTCCTTGTCCATGTGCCTTAAGGCTACCGTTACATTTGATAAGAATGCATATGCTGCCCTTACTATGCCATTTATATGTATTTCTGTAGACAAATCTGCCAGTATGTTTACTCCTAGACCTCTCTCATTTTCTGTCTCTTGAAGTTGTACTCCAGCCACCGAGTAGTCAAGCTTGGGCCTTCTTGCACTTGTACCCGTTCTCTAAACCTTACATTTTGAAGTATTCAATTTCATTAGCCACTTTTCTGACCACTCATACAGACTATTTAATTCTTCCTGAAGTTCTCTACCATTGTTCTCGTTTCCTACTTTCTTCGCAATCTTCGCATCATCTGCAAACATATTCATGTGATTACCTAATTGTAAGGTAATCACATGAATATGTGTGTGTATATGTGTGTGTGTGTGTGTGTGTGTGTGTGTGTGTGTGTGTGTGTGTGTGTGTGTGTGTGTCTGTGTGTGTGTGTGTGTGTGTGTGTGTGCCCGCGCGTGTGTGTGATTACGTAATTGTGATTACCTAATTGTGTTTATGGGAAAGAGCCCAAAGCTCGTATCTTCCCGTCTCCTCATCGGTTCCATTTTATACTTAGTGATACTTATCATACCTGTCCTTAAAACTATGGATTGAGATAGCATTAACTACCTCCTCGCTTAGCCAATTCCAATTATCAACTACTCTTACACTGAAAAAGTATTTCCTTACATCCTGCAAAGAAGTTTTCTTACGAAGCTTCAAACTATGACCTCTAGTTCTAGAGCCAGCCATATCAAAATATCCATCCCTATCCACTCTATCATAACCATGAAGGAATTTAAAAACTGTCACCATATCCCCCCTCACTCTTCTAGCTTCGAGTGATGGTAAGTCTAATTCCCTCAGCCTCTCATCATAACTGAGATTGCGTATTTCTGGCACCAGTTTTGTGGCATGTCTTTGAACTTTTTCAAGGTTAGCTATGTGCTTTTTCAAGTGCGGATTCCAAAAGGGGGCTGCTTATTCGAGTTTTGACCTCAAATAGGTTACATAAATATTTCTGAACATTTCCTTGTTCATGTGCCTGAAGGCTACCCTTACATTTGATAAGAATGCATATGCTGCCCTTACTATGCCATTTATATGTATTTCACGAGACAAATCTGCCAGTATGTTTACTCCTAGATCTCTCTCATTTTCTGTCTCTTGAAGTTGTACTCCAGCCACCGAGTAGTGTGATTACCTAATTGTGATTACCTAATTGTGTTTACGGGAAAGAGCCCAAAGCTCGTATCTTCACGTCTCCTCATCGGTTCCATTTTTAGACTTAGTGATACTTATCATACCTGTCCTTAAAACTATGGATTGAGGTAGCATTAACTACCTCCTCGCTTAGCCAATTCCAATTATCAACTACTCTTACACTGAAAAAGTATTTCCTTACATCCTGCAAACAAGTTTTCTTCCGAAGCTTCAAACTATGACCTCTAGTTCTACAGCCAGCCATATCGAAATATCGATCCCTATCCACTCTATCATAACCATGAAGGAATTTAAAGACTGTCACCATATCCCCCCTCACTCTTCTAGCTTCCAGTGATGGCAAGTCTAATTCCCTCAGCCTCTCATCATAACCGAGATTGCGTATTTCTGGCACCAGTTTCGTGGCATGTCTTTGAACTTTTTCAAGCTTAGCTATGTGCTTTTTCAAGTGCGGATTCCAAAAGGGGGCTGCATATTCGAGTTTTGGCCTCACATAGGTTACATAAATATTTCTGAACATTTCCTTGTCCACGTGCCTGAAGGCTACCCTTACATTTGATAAGAATGCATATGCTGCCCTTACTACGCCATTTATATGTATTTCTGGAGACAAATCTGCCAGTATGTTTACTCCTAGATCTCTCTCATTTTCTGTCTCTTGAAGTTGTACTCCAGCCACCGAGTAGTCAAGCTTGGGCCTTCTTGCACTTGTACCCATTCTCATTACCTTACATTTTGCAGTATTGAATTTCATTAGCCACTTTTCTGACCACTCATGCAGATTATTTAGATCCTCCTGAAGTTCTCTACCATTGTTCTCGTTTTTTACTTTCTTCACAATCTTTGCATCATCTGCAAACATATTCATGAATGAATTTACAGACTCTGGTAGGTCATTTACATATACAAGGAACAAAAGTGGCCCTAAAACTGAACCCTGTGGAACTCCACTACTAACTCTTCTCCATTCAGACACTGAGTGTCTTACTCTAACCCTCTGTTCCCTTCCTTCTAAGTAAGTTTTTATCCATTACAAAACATTTCCACCTATTCTAGCCATTGATTGCAGCTTCCTAATAAGTCTCCCATGTGGAACAGTGTCAAACGCTTTCTGGAAGTCTAGGAATATGCAATCTGCCCAGCCCTCTCTTTCCTGTAAGATTTGGCTTACCTCATCATAAAACTCTAATAAGTTTGTTACTATTGATCTACCTTCTCTGAAGCCATGTTGCCTCACTGACAAAAAGTTGAAGGATTCCAAGTGAAGAGAGATATGTTTCCTTAGTAGTTTCTCCATAACTTTGCAAACTATGCTGGTCAAGGAAACTGGTCTATAGTTCAGAGCCGTATCCCTCCTTCCCTTTTTGAAGATAGGTATCACATTTGCTTGTTTCCAGCATCTTGGAATCTCCCCCGACTCCAGTGACTCCTTAAATATGATACTTAGTGCCACTGATATTGTGTTTACGCATTTTTTAAGCACATGAGGGGATATGTCATCAGGACCTGTAGCTTTATGAACATCTAAATCCATCAGCGCTTTGCATACCTCTGTGGCTGTAAGGTTGATGTTCTCTAATACCGGCCCTTGAGCTTCTATCACTACAATCTGAGGGGGTGGGGTATTTTCTACTGTAAATACTGACTGAAACTCCTTGTTCAATTCTTTGCAGATCTCTTCATCCGTCTCAGTAATGCTTCCATCCGCTCTCTTTAGCCTTAAAACCTGTTCTTTTACCTTCAGTTTTCCTCTGAAAAAGCTGTGTAAAAGCTTGGGATTTTCTTTAGCCTTCCTGGTGATGTCCCTCTCATAGTCTCTCTCTGCCTCTCTCCTTTTACTTAGGTAGTCATTTCTTGCTCTTTTGTAGGTTTGCCAGGCATTTATGTTTTTTCTCCTCCTATACCTTTTCCAGCAATTGTCTCTCCACTCCTTAGCTCTTTTACACCCATTATCAAACCATTTCTCTCTGGCATGAATTACACCTACTTTGGTGACAGGTATGCAGCAATCTACTATCTTCCCATATTTCTCACAAAAGATGTCATACATTTCTTGTACAGATTTGTTGTAAAATAATGTTCTCCAATCAATAACTGCAAAAAGCTCATTCATTTTGATGTAATCTCCTTTCCGATAGTTCCTCCTCATGTCCTCAGTGCCTCTACTCTCATAAAGAATATCTTCAATGATATACTCCATCAACAACACACAGTGGTCACTCTTTCCAATTGGTGGTTCATACTCAATTTTTTCAATATCCAACACATTATCTGTGAACACTAGATCAAGTAGTGATGGCTCATCCCCACCTCTGGCCCTTGTTGGTTCCATTACGTGTTGGTGTAGGAAATTTCCTTGTACGCAATCTAGGAATCTTGCCCCGAATGAGTCCTCACCACTGTGTGGGAGATTTATCCAATCTATCTCTTTATGATTAAAGTCTCCCATAATCAAAATCCTACATTTTTTTTCCCGTGCCATGTTAACAACTGAGTTTATGACTTCAATAGTACCTATCTGACTTTCCTCATAAACTTCAAGCCTATTTTGGTTCCTTGGTGGGTTGTATACAACAGTTATTATAATGCTCTCTGACCCAGTATTTATGCGAGCAACAAGAAATTCCTTGAACTCACTTTCTATAGCCAAGTTTATTTCTTCGACTTGAATCCTTTCACTTATGAGCAGTGCTATCCCTCCACCAGTCCTCTCAGATCTTTCAACCCTTAGTATTCTGAAACCCTTAGGAAAAACTGTGACACTGTTTATGTCCTCACTCAACTTAGTCTCTGTAATTGCTACTATATCTGCCTTACTGTTGTGAATCCTATCTTTTAATTCTACTGCCTTACCAGCTAATCCATCAGCATTTGTGTATAACAATCTTAATGAGGCCCCATCCCCTGATCTTCTGTCATTATCTTCTTTATCTCCCCTTTGTCTGGAAGAACTCTGTAATGAAAATTTTTCTTCTCTTCTTCATTTCTTTCATCATTTAACCTTCTTGCCTCTTGCAACAAGTTTTTTTATCTTTCCCATCTCTTCCTGTGTTCTGTATTGTCTAATGAACACTTCTTTGAATTCTTGAAGGTCTTTTAGACTTTTTTTCTCAACAATATTTCCCTACATGTTTCCCCTCTCTCAAAGGTTACTTTTGTTGGTTTCGGCTTTCCTTCCCTCGAATATTTACCTAGTTGGTGTATGTTTACAATATCCTCAGGACCACATACTACTCCAAGCTTTCTTATCAGGTCTACAACCCTAGCTTTATTTTCTTCAAGTCTCCCCTGCCATGTTGGCTCCTGGGACTCGCTTATGCCTGAGATTACCACTGTCTTCTCCTTATCATGTGCCTGTCTGATGAGTGGATTTGCCCTTTCCATCACAACGTCTTTCATTTTTTCGATTACTGTCTCTTTATAGTCAACTGTTTGTATGTTTTCCAGTGCCACCACCTTTACAGCCTCTTTTACTGCCACATTCCCCTTTAGTGCATCAGCAAAGGAAGTTTTCATGGCATCATTTTCCATATTCAGCTCCTGGAACTCTTTTCTGAACTGTTCAATGTTTTCCTTAATAATCTGGACATTCCAAGCAGCAATCTTGTCTGTGTGTGTGTGTGTGTGTGTGTGTGTGTGTGTGTGTGTGTATGTGAGTGTGATTGCCTAATTGTGAATACCTAATTCTGTTTACGGGAAAGAGCCCAAAGCTCGTATCTTCCCGTCTCCTGATCGGTTCCATTTTGTACTTAGTGATACTTATCATACCTGTCCTTAAAACTATTGATTGAGATAGCATTAACTACCTCCTCGCTTAGCGAATTCCAATTATCAACTACTCTTACACTAAAATAGTATTTCCTTACATCCTTCAAAGAAATTTCTTACGAAGCTTCAAACTATGACCTCTAGTTCTAGAACCAGCCATATCAAAATATCGATCCCAATCCACTCTATCATAACCATGAAGGAATTTAAAGACTGTCACCATATCCCCCCTCACTCTTCTAGCTTCGAGTGATGGTAAGTCTAATTCCCTCAGCCTCTCATCATAACTGAGATTGCGTATTTCTGGCACCAGTTTCGTGGCATGTCTTTGAACTTTTTCAAGCTTAGCTATGTGCTTTTTCAAGTACGGATTCCAAAAGGGGGCTGCATATTCGAGTTTTGGCCTCACATAGGTTACATAAATATTTCTGAACATTTCCTTGTTCATGTGCCTGAAGGCTACCCTTACATTTGATAAGAATGCATATGCTGCCCTTACTATGCCATTTATATGTATTTCTGGAGACAAATCTGCCAGTGTGTTTACTCCTAGATCTCTCTCATTTTCTGTCTCTTGAAGTTGTACTCCAGCCGCCGAGTAGTCAAGCTTGGGCCTTCTTGCACTTGTACCCATTCTCATTACCTTATATTTTGAAGTATTGAATTTCATTAGCCACTTTTCTGACCACTCATGCAGATTACTTAGATCCTTCTGAAGTTCTCTACCATTGTTTTCGTTTTTTACTTTCTTCACAATCTTTGCATTATCTGCAAACATATTCATGAATGAATTTACAGACTCTGGTAAGTCATTTACATATACAAGGAACAAAAGTGGCCCTAAAACTGAACCCTGTGGAACCCCACTACTAACTCTTCTCCATTCAGACACTGAGTGTCTTACTCTAACCCTCTGTTCCCTTCCTTCTAAGTAAGTTTTTATCCATTCCAAAACATTTCCACCTATTCTAGCCATTGATTGTAACTTCCTAATAAGTCTCCCATGTGGAACAGTGTCAAACGCTTTCTGGAAGTCTAGGAATATGCAATCTGCCCAGCCCTCTCTTTCCTGTAAGATTCGGCTTACCTCATCATAAAATTCTAATAAGTTTGTTACTGTTGATCTACCTTCTCTGAAGCCATGTTGCCTCACTGACAAAAAGTTGAAGGATTCCAAGTGAAGAGAGATATGTTTCCTTAGTAGTTTCTCCATAACTTTGCAAACTATGCTGGTCAAGGAAACTGGTCTATAGTTCAGAGCCGTATCCCTCCTTCCCTTTTTGAAGAGAGGTATCACATTTGCTTGTTTCCGGCATCTTGGAATCTCCCCTGACTTCAGTGACTTTTTAAATATGATACTTAGTGCCACTGATATTGAGTTTGCGCATTTTTAAGCACATGAGGGGATATGTCATCAGGACCTGTAGCTTTATGAACATCTAAATCCATCAGCGCTTTGCATACCTCTGTGGCTGTAAGGTTGATGTTCTCTAATACCGGCCTTGAGCTTCTATCACTGCAATCTGAGGGGGTGGGGTATTTTCTACTGTAAATACTGACTGAAACTCCTTGTTCAATTCTTTGCAAATCTCTTCATCCATCTCAGTGATGCTTCCATCCACTCTCTTTAGCCTTAAAACCTGTTCTTTTACCTTCAGTTTTCCTCTGATAAAGCTGTGGAAAAGCTTGGGATTTTCTTTAGCCTTCCTGGTGATGTCCCTCTCATAGTCTCTCTCTGCCTCTCTCCTTTTACTTAGGTAGTCATTTTTTGCTCTTTTGTAGGTTTGCCAGGCATTTGTTTTTTCTCCTCCTATACCTTTCCCGGCATTTTTCTCTCCACTCCTTAGCTCTTTTACACCCATTATCAAACCATTTCTCTCTGGCATGAATTACACCTACTTTGGTGACAGGTATGCAGCAATCTACTATCTTCCCATATTTCTCACAAAAAATGTCATACATTTCTTGTACAGATTTGTTGTAAAATAAGGTTCTCCAGTCAATAACTGTAAAAAGCTCATTCATTTTGATGTAATCTCCTTTCCGATAGTTCCTCCTCATGTCCTCAGTGCCTCTACTCTCAGGAAGAATATCTTCAGTGATATACTCCATCAACAACACACAGTGGTCACTCTTTCCAATTGGTGGTTCATACTCAATTTTTTCAATATCCAACACATTATCTGTGAACACTAGATCAAGTAGTGATGGCTCATCCCCACCTCTGGCCCTTGTTGGTTCCATTACATGTTGGTTTAGGAAATTCCCTTGTACGCAATCTAGGAATCTTGCCCCGAATGAGTCCTCACCACTGTGTGGGTCAAGATTTATCCACTCTATCTCTTTATGATTAAAGTCTCCCATAATCAAAATCCTACATTTTTTTTCCCGTGCCATGTTAACAACTGAGTTTATGACTTCAATAGTACCTATATGACTTTCCTCATAAACTTCTAGCCTATTCTGGTTCCTTGGTGGGTTACATACAACAGTTATTATAATGCTCGCTTATGCGAGCAACAAGAAATTCCTTGAACTCACTTTCTATAGCCAAGTTTATTTCTTCAACTTGAATCCTTTCACTTATGAGCAGTGCTATCCCTCCACCAGTCCTCTCAGATCTTTCAACCCTTAGTATTCTGAAGCCCTTAGGAAAACCTGACACTGTTTATGTCCTCACTCAACTTAGCCTCTGTAATTGCTACTATATCTGCCTTACTGTTGTGAATCCTATCTTTTAATTCTACTGCCTTACCAGGTAATCCATCAGCATTTGTGTATAACAATCTTAATGAGGCCCCATTCCCTGATCTTCTGTCATTATCTTCTTTATCTCCCCTTTGTCTGGAAGAACTCTGAAATGAAAATTTTTCTTCTCTTCTTCATTTCATTCCTCATTTAACCTTCTTGCCTCTTGTAACAATTTTTTTATCCTTTCCAACTCTTCCTGTGTTCTGTATCGTCTAATGAACACTGTTTTGAATTCTTGAAGGTCTTTTAGACTTTTTTTTTCTTATCAATATTTCTCTACATGTTTCCCCTCTCTCAAAGGTTACTTTTGTTGGTCTCGGCTTTCCTTCCCTCAAACAATATCCTCAGGACCACAAGCTACTCCAAGCTTTCTTATCAGGTCTACAACCCAAACTTTATTTTCTTCAAGTCTCCCCTGCCATTTTGGCTCCTGGGATTTGCTTATGCCTGAAATTACCACTGTATTCTCTTTATCAAGTGCCTGTTTAATCAGTGGATTTGCTCTTTCCATCACAATGTCTTTCATTTTTTCAATTACTGTCTCTTTATAGTCAACTGTTTGTATGTTTTCCAGTGACACCACCTTTACAGCCTCTTTTTCTGCCACATTCCCCTTTAGTGCATCAGCAAAGGAAGTTTTCATGGCATCATGTTGCATATTCAGCTCCTGGAACTCTTCTAAACTGTTCAGTGTTTTCCTTCATTTGGACATTCCAAGCTGCAATCTCGTCTCTCTCAGAAGAGAGCAGTGAACTAACATCTAATTCATTTAGGTTGTCATTCAGCTGTTTGTTTATATCTTCTTGTTTAAAAATTCTGGTTTCTAGTTCACGCTTTTCCCCTTCCAGCTTCTTTATTCGTTTTTCTAGTTCCTTTCTCTCCTGCCCTTGTGCTTTATTTGCTTCCTCCAAAAGTCTTATTTCCTCTCTGAGTGTTTCATTCTTTTTTATTTCTCTATCAATATTCCGAATTTTATAATCAAGGCTTATAACAATTGCCTCTAAATCCTTGATTTTCTGTTTTAGTCTCCTAATAGCTACCCCTCCTCCCGACCCATGGGTGGGAGAGGTTTGGGACAGAGATGGCCTCATTTTTATGCCTTCCCTCTCACAGAATATAGAAAGAAGAAGAGAAAGAGAAAAAAGAGAGAAAAACTTTTATTTAAGCTTCACACAGAATTTTCATATCTTCATATGAGAGCTATTTAGTGACTCAATTTATCTCTTTTCTGGTAACACACATCTTAACTTAAACATTTTACTATGGTAATTTGAGCTGTTGTTTGATATGCTAGGTAAAAACAAGAACTTCACTTAAAGAGGAGAACATGCATCATTGTAGTAACCCCCCCCCCCACATCAGAGTTTATGGAGTGTTACCCCAGTTGGTCTTTTTTATTGAACTTTTGAATTTCATTGGAATAGGTATGTGCCTTAACCCCTTCTCACCTCCTCCTTGTTTGTGTCTTGTAATGCTCCGAGGTGTGAAAAGTGTAAGCACAGTGGTAAGGTCTTCAGTAGATATTTAGCCTTCCCAAGAATAACGTAAAATGAGCATTGGGCATTGAGGCCTAGAGAATCTCTGCATCTTCCAAATAAATTCAGTGTTACTCGACATCACTTATTTCTTCACCCACGATTGATTCCTGGCAGAAGTGTAAGTTGAATACTTCAGTTCTTCTCATAAACATGTAACCAACGACTCAAGTTCAGTTTCCCTGATGTTCAACCTATTTTTCTTGGAATAGTGCAGCATGAACATCACAGTTTCTTTAGGAAAATATATATACATAACAAATTGTATTATTGTCATAGGTCGGCATAAGAACGAAGGTAAAGTCTTTGCAAGTACTGATTACGTTATGATATGCATATTCTTATCCGTAGTAGGATCTCAGTCAGAATTATGCTTAGCGTGAGCATCTTGCTAGCTATGTAGGTTCGGTTCCCCTAATGTTCAACATATTTTCATGGATAACTGTGCATTATTAACTTCACTATGTCATTGTAACTTTTATAACATTCCGGGTGTGAACTCTAATCTTTCATCTGTGAAACAGCACTTAAGTACATCCCTCCCTAACCTCCTCCTTCTTTCTGAAATCCAGCTGCCTAGCCATGCTTCCACTGACCCATTCCATATCTTTCAATATTATCTGTATTCTCGTTTCCGATCCAAAGGTGCTGTCTGAGCCTACAGCAACACTAACACTGGTATTGCAAGGCTCATGGACCTTGAATCTCCTGACTCTGATGTTCTCTGGTTGAAAATCTATCTCTCCACTATCACTATATTCCATTGCTACTGCTATTGCTCTCCAAACTCCACTGAGTTTAGGTCTTTCTTTGAATATCTGTCCTCTTGCCATGAGTCCTTGTTATCTTCTCACCCAGAGGCTGACATTCTCTATATTTGGGACTTCAGTGTACATCACAGTGAGTGGCTTAACTCTTTTCACACTGATGCAGGAGGTAGTGAGGCCCTTGATTTCTCTATTACTCATGATATGGAGCAAATTGCTAAATATCCTATTCATGTTCCCGATCTCCATGAACATGCAACTAATACTCTTGAACTATTTCTTACTGCTAATCCTTCATAACTACTCATATTCTGTGCTTTCCCCTCTTGATAAATCTGACCACACTGCGATCTCAATATCTTTCATTTCCACTCTCCCTCCATCAATTCCTCCTACTAAGAACCGACTTTGGCAATTTGAAAGTACCCAACATAATGATTTGTGTAACGTCTTCTATGACTTCCCATGGGATAACTACTGCTTTCGGTCACACAACCCTGATCAAGTAGCCCTAAAAGTTGCCAAGATTATAACCTTGGGTATGGAGACATTCATCCCTTCCTTTATAAAAACTTTCTCTCCCCCTAATCCTTGGTTTGACCGTGCCTGCTCCATGGCTATTTAAATCAGGGATTGGGCACACTGGTTGTACCAAACCTATCCTTCTGAATTTAATTTGCACTGCTTTTATTAAAGCTAGAAATTGCAGTACTGCTCAGATTCAAATGTTTAAAGCTTCGTATACAAGAAGAAAAGTTGATGACCTCAACTCCTCTCCTACTGAAAAATGTTTCTGGTCCTTTGCCAAAACCTCTTCAAAAACTTCTGTAACTCCAGCTTAGCCCCCCTCATTCATTCTGATGGTTCTAAAGCTTGCTCACCCAATGACAAAGCCACTCTCTTTGGCTCTTATTTTTTTTGCCAACTCTTCCGTAAGTGATTCTAGTACATCTGTCCCTCACTCTTTACCCTCCTCTAGCTCTATGCCTCCCTCATTCTTTCTTCACACAAAGTTCAAAAGGTTCTTTGCTCGCCAAAGATGAACAAGGCATCTGGACCTCATGGTATCCCTGCAAGGTTTCTTAAGGAGTTTGCAGATGAACTAGCTCCTGTGCTGCCATTATTTTTGCCTCATTCTGCCAACCAGTATCTATCTTTCATCTTGCAAGCATGCTCTAGTGCAACCTATTGCTAAGAAGGGTGTACACTCTATTCCTTGAAACTACCAACCAATTGCCCTAACCCAGCGATTCCCAACCGGGGTTCCGCCAACCATCACCAGGGGTTCTGCAAGAAACTGTAAAATAACTATGTGCTATTACAAAATCACAGTGATCTTAACTCATAATTCCTACTCAAAAACAAATTATTGACTTGTTAATGTGAACTCTCATGTGATGTAACTGTAGATTGCATATGAGTTATATTGCTCAAGAACTTTTCTTAAAAAAAAAAATAATATATATATATATATTAGTATACTATATATAGGGGTTCCTTGGAATATGAAAAATTAATACAAGGGTTCCTCCAAGGTGTAAGAGTTGGAAATCATTGCAATAACTTCTGCTATCACTGAAGATATGGAAACTTTGCTCAGTTCTCACTTCTTGAAATGCTTATCTCTGATCACAAGTATGGCTTCTGCTAGGCAAGATCCACTGGTGACCTCCTATCCTATCTTACTCAAATATGGTCATCTTCTTTGAGGAAGTATGAGAAATCCTTTGTCGTCACCCTTAATATCTCTAATGCTTTTGACAGATTATGGCATATGGCTCTGTTGGCCAAAATCCCTGTATATGGTTTTACCCCTTCTCTATTCTCTGATTTCCAGTCTTCTTTCTGACCATTTTATATCTGTGGTTGCTAACGGCGCAACATCTAGCCCATTCCCGGTTACCAGTGGAGTTTCAGAGGGCTCTGTTCTTTCACCTACTCTGTTCTTTCTCTTTATCAACAATCTTTTTCAGTCTCCCATCCTCCTCTCTTTTTCATGTCTTTGCCAACGATTCTACCCTTCATGTCTAATCTGCCTTTTCTTCACAAAATTCAACTGCTACCCATAATCAGTCTTATATCACTATTTCATCTACTCTTAACTCCAATGCGCAAAAGGGTATCTGAGTGGGGCACCCAAAATTTATTTCAAATTAATACCTCCAAGACAATTTCTGGCTAGCTCTTTATCTTCTTCTCCTCATGATAGCCCAAATGTCTTTGAAACTAACGAAATTTACACTCTTAATTCAATTAGTATATTAAGAATCCGAAAAAGACTCTTATTTATTTTGAAGGAAGCACATAATCCAAATTTCTAAATATACATTCAAAAAATTGGGGTTTCTGTTTCGTTCTCGTCATTACTTTTCCTCTTTACAGTTACTTAAAATCTATAAATGTTTTATCCATCCCTGCTTAGAGTAATGTTCGTACATCTAAGGTGCTTCTGCATATACTTATCTCCTTGATAAGGTTGAATTTATGGCAGTCAAACTCATTAATGACCCTTCTTTTACTTTTAATCTAGATTCTCTCTCTCTCTCTCTCTCTCTCTCTTTGCTGTAAGGAATCATCCCTTTCTCTTTTCTATCGTTACTACTTCCATCACTGCTTTGATGAGTTGGCAAGTTTCATCTCTCCCCTGCTGCCAAAGCCGTGTTACACTTGTCAAGCGATCTTGTCTCACAACAATTGTGTGGAGATATATAGAAGAAAAAATCTGTAAGGTTTGTTTCCCTTTTATACCTTCTGTGGAGTAGTTGGTATTGCCTTGGCACAGTAATTATGTGTCCTAGGGTCAAGTCCCGGTCGCGGTAAAAATTATTCGTGCTTTCACATATGATATTTTTCTTTATGAGTGTGACACCGGGACAGGCAAAAACTGCCCTCATCAATAAAGGCGCGGGCACGAGAAAATACCAAGACAAAGGAAAAAAAAAGGTTAAGTACAAAGCAGAGATGAGGTAATGTCACACAAAGGAAAGCGACAGACAGAAAAAAAACAGTCAAAGTACAGAGGACCCAGAGATATAGAGGATTAGGCTCTGAGATGACAATAGATCTGCTTTTTGAAGGATGAAAGGTCATAAGAATTAGGAAAGACAGAAGGAGGGAGAGAGTTCCAGAGTCTGATGGGAAGAAGCAGTCGCTGCACCGACCAATCCACGAGCTACAAATCTCCACACAGTACCTGTGAGATGAGGCCGCTTGGCGAGTGTTACACAGCCTTGGCAGTGGGGGAGGGATGCAACTTGCCAACTCATCAGAGCAGCGATGGAAGTAGTAGTGATAGAAAAGCAAAAGGGAAGATACCTTATGGCAAAGAGAGAGTGAATCCAGATTAGAAGTAAGAGATGGATCATTAATGAGTCTGACTGCCTTAGATTCAACCCTATCAAGAAGATAAGTATACGAAGAAGCACTCCAGATATGTGAGCAGTATTCTAAGCAGGGACGGATAAGACCTTTATAAATTTTAAGTAACTGCAAAGAGGAAAAGTAATGACGAAAACGAAACAAAACCCTCAATTTTTTGGATGAAAATTCAAAAATTTGGATTATGTGATTTCTCCAAGACGAGTTAGAGGCTCTATGGATTCCTAATATGTTGATAGAGCTAAGAGGGTAAATTTCATTAGTTTCGAAGACAATAGGGTTATCGGGAGGAGAAGATAAAGAGATAGCCAGAAACTGTGTCTTGGAGGCATTGAATTTAACTAAATTTTGAGTGCCCCACTCAGATACTCTCTGCAAATCGAAGTTAATAGTAGAAGAAAGAGTGATACGAGATTGATTACGATGAAGGTTGTGAAGAAAAGGCAGAGGAAAAGTGAAGGGTAGAATCATCAGCAAAGGCATGAAGAAGAGAGGAAGATGGGGATTGTAGAAGATCATTGATGAAGAGAAGGAAGAGAGTAGGTAAAATAACAGAGCCCTGTGGAACACCACTTGTAACAGAGAAAGGGCTAGATGTCGCACCATCAACAACTACAGATATAAAACGGTCAGTAAGAAAACCGGAAATCAGAGAACAGAAAGATGGGGTAAAGCCATAGGCAGGGAGTTTGGCTAACAGAGCCTTGTGCCAGACTCTGTCAAGAGCCTTAGAGATATCAAAGGCGACGACAAAGGATTCCCCAAAGTTCCTTAGAGAAGATGACCATACATGAGTAAGATAGGACAGGCGATCACCATTGGATCTTGCCTTGCAGAAGCCGTACTGGTGATCGGAGATAAGTGAGTTAGATTCAAGGCATTTCAAGAGGTGAGAATTGAGCAAAGTTTCGAAAACTTTAGCAATAGAGGAGGTTAGGGCAATAGGTCGGTACTTTGAAGGAATAGAGCGCTTACCTTCTTAGGAATAGGTTGAACGAGAGCATGCTTCCAAGTTGAAGGATAGATACTAGTTGACAGAATGAGGCAAAAACGACGGCAAAGCACGGGAGCCAGTTCATCTGCAAACTCCTTAAGGAACTTTGCAGGGATACCACTGGGACCAGATGCCTTGTTCGTCTTTAGCTGCAAAGAACCTTATGAACTTTGCGTGAAGAAAGGTAAGGGAGGGCATAAGGTTAGAGAGGGGTAAAGATTGAGGAACAGGTGAGCTGGAATCGTTTATGAAGAGTTGGCAGAAAAATGAGAGCCAAAGAGAGTGGCTTCGTCAGAGGGAGAGCAAGCTAAAGAACCATCAGAACGAATGAGAGGGGGAAAGCTTGAGTTACAGAAGGTTTTGGAGAGGTTTTTGGCTAAGGACCAGAGGCATTTGTCAGTGGGATAGGAGTTAAGGTCATCAACATTCCTTGTTATAAAGGAAGCCTTAGACCCTTCGAATCTGAGCAGTACAGCGATTCCTAGCTATAATAAAAGCAGAGCGAGTTAAATCAGAAGGAGAGGCTTGGTAAGCTTGGTGAGCACGATTCGTAGCCTGGATAATGATAATGCTTATTTGAGTATTGTTAGTCCCGAATGAGATTGGGAGCTGAATTAAATGTGAAAACGATGCCATGAGTGAGGTTGGGGGGAAGCTGTAATATGAACAGAGTGGCATCCAGAAAGAGTGCGTTCATTCCTAGTATGGCAGATAAAAGCTGTAAAGTGTGTTTCCCTTTTATGCCTTCTGTAGTGTAGTTGATAGTGCCTTGGCGCAGTAATTATATGTCCTAGGTTCAAGTCAAGGTTGAGGTATATATATATATATATATATATATATATATATATATATATATATATATATATATATATATATATATATATATATATATATATATATATATATATATATATATATATATATATATATATATATATATATATATATATATATATATATATATATATATAATATATATATATATATATATATATATAT
Source organism: Halocaridina rubra (assembly GCA_037179515.1). Taxonomy (NCBI): domain Eukaryota; kingdom Metazoa; phylum Arthropoda; class Malacostraca; order Decapoda; family Atyidae; genus Halocaridina; species Halocaridina rubra. Next base: position 86,904 of record JAXCGZ010011540.1, read on the forward strand.
ATATATATATATATATATATATATATATATATATATATATATATAAATATATATGTATGTATATGTATGTTCATATATAGTTGTGTATTTGTTATTTTATGTATATAGGGCCTCCTACTTTTTTTCTTTACTATTATTACTATTTTTTTTTTCATACAATTTAGTCAAGTATTGATTTTAATTCCCTTTGCGGCCAGTTTGTGGGAATTACAGACTGACCCCGGCTGGCAATTAAGATTAGTATCTCTTAATCCCTTGTAAATTCCCTTGTGGGGCAGGTTTTTCCCCTCCTTTTCACGTGTTCTTTATTTACTAGCTGTATCTCTTGTCATTGTACTTTGAGAAGTTGGCCAGTTAAGGTCACGAAATTGATAAGTACTTCAAATTTATTTTCTTTGTTTTCTTTAATGGGTTTTTCTTGCCATATATATATATATATATATATATATATATATATATATATATATATATATATATATATATATATATATATATATATATATATATATATATATATATATATACTGTATATATATATATATATATATATATATATATATATATATATATATATATATATATATATATATATATATATATATATATATATATATATATATATATATATATATATATATATATATATATATATATATACTGTATATATATATATATATATATATATATATATATATATATATATATATATATATATATATATATATATATATATATATAATATATATATATATATATATATATATATATATATATATATATATATATATATATATATATATATATATTTATATATTTATATATATATATATATATATATATATATATATATATATATATATATATATATATAATTCAAATACATAAAAGAAGGCAGAGACTGGAGAGTATATATAACTATGGCTTGTCCAATAAGAATAACATAAGTTTATATACAGATGATGATTGGATTCCAGCAAAAGTTGCGTTAGGCGCGGCCTGTTGTGTACTAATGCTTCCGGTGCCGGTGTTAAAGCCTATAGCATTTATAACTCTAACGGCGCCCAGAAGACAATTACACGTTAGCTGGGTATTGTCACGCTTAATTCATCTTGCATGCACATCATTACACACACATGTTCCTTGACCAGAAGCAGTCTCATATACCTGAATCCTATGAGATGAGCTTGGCATCTTAAGTTATCTGTTTGTCACAATGGAAAGAAATCGGAGACAACTTAGTAATCCAATAATACCTGAGAAAGTACGAATAAATGGAGTAGAAGACTGCAGACAGAGAAAGGTTGCATTCCTTTGTTGCTCACGTCATAGGATTCGAGCTTATGAGACTGCTTCTGGTCAAGGATCATGAGGGTATAATGATGTGCATACAAGACGAATTTACCGTGACGATACTTAGCTAATGAGTAATTGTCGCTTGGGCTCCGTCTGAGTCATAAATGCTATGCGTGACTTACCAATTGCAGTCAATGTTATGCACATTAAAGGATAAGTTTCTGAAATTGTTATGGCTCTCCCAAAGCGTAAATCCATCTCTTTCCAGCAGGAATATGGTACTAGAAACAAAGAGCTATGTAAAGGTGCCACTGAAATAAAGTATGAGAGAATGTCACCTCTTGCATCACATTTTGTGAACAAAGAGGCACAGAACCAGCCATGGTTAATATGCATGCTTATCCACGGTATGAGTTACAGAATTTTCGGTAATTTACAGTTAGTTATCTATATCTATGCTGTTCAACTTGCTGAAAATCTCTTATTTGTATCCATGAATATTGGCCAATTATCTCTACAGATGTTATTAATATTGTAATCACCAACAAATGTTAATCATTTATGCGTATAGCATATGCAAAGCAATACAAAAATACATTTGTATTTCTTTGCAGAAATTCATTGATATAAACTTCAAGAAAAAAAATTATACAGATTGTCAGATCAATCCATTTTCAAAAAATATTCCTTAAAGAATTATCTTTAACGAAGCGTTGGCAGATAATTAAAAGTAAACAAAAAGTTAGAATATAATGCAATCGTTAATTAATTACTTAATTATACTAGTCATTCCAGTAATTAAGATAATGAGACTTCAGCATAAACTTTATTTTTTTTTTATGCAGAGGAGGCATAATAAGGAACTCTGGCTGGAGATGAATATACACAGATATATATATATATATATATATATATATATATATATATATATATATATATATATATATATATATATATATATATATATATATATATATATATATATATATATATATATATATATATACATATATATATATATATATATATATATATATATATATATATATATATATATATATATATATATATATATATATATATATATATATATATATATATATATATATATATATATATATATATATATATATATATATATATATATATATATATATATATATATATATATATATATATATATATATATATATATATATAATAATAATAATAATAATAATAATAATAATAATAATAATAATAATAATAATAATAATAATGATAATAATAATAATAATAATAATAATAATAATAATAATAATAATAATAATAATAATAATAATAATAATAATAATTATAATGGATTATTTGCATTTGTTGCCTGCCATGCCATGTAGAAACTGTGGGCGGAAATACCCTATATAAAAAAAATACAATACTCACACATAAAGTTTGTCCTCACCTCTCAGTTCTGCAGGCGACTCGTCAATACTGGAAGGCCTAGGCTAGCCAACCTCAGACGTCAATAAACCTCAAACCGAAATTTTCCGGTAGGCTAATAGACCAGCCTACACTGCAGCCAAACATCTATCTTTCTCAGTTTTAATAATACCCAACTTCATCCTTAACATAGGAAACACAAAATCACAACCACTTCCTAATCATAAACAAGCAAATAAACCCACGTACTAATATACTAAAATATATAGGAAACGAAATCAGGACAACTTATCCTAACACCAGTGCCGGCTCCTCCAGTTCTCAACACAACACCAACAACCATAACAATGACGATCACAGTGCTCACCCCTTGACTTTCTACCCTCTCTCCCAAAACTTCGACTTTATTCACATCATGAAAAACAACCTACCTCCCATTTCTTGCATTGCCTACACATTCCCCCCTGAATTTGAATTCAACAAAAAAGCCAAGTGGGAGAACGCCTCATCCTTCCACTTCTCCAAGGGGCCACAGCCTGCCCCTCGAGTTCATCTCCCGTGTGGTATTCACTCGTTGAACAGTCAGTGTCACTCTCAATGAACCCAATCAGCAGTGGTCATCATCCTCAGTCACATCCTCACCTCCGCTTCCCAGTCTCTTTGATCTCTCCTCTGTGCTCACTGTGCGACATGTGCCACAAAGTGAAGCGACTTGGGCCACAATCAATGAGGGTGAGGTAGTGTTTTCCATTGTAGTTCGTTACATCCATTCCTAACCGTCCCCACACATCCGGTACACTCAGACTACCATGAGTCCACTTTTGAGGGACAGGATCTATATTGCTACACTTCTCACAATTCCTAACAACTTCCTGAACTTGCTTGCAGGCAACATGTAGATGCACCCTCCTAGCAAAGTAAATTGTTCGTTCCACACCAGGATGACCCATATTCTGATGAATGTCTCTTATCTTGTCTGGGTCAGGACAGTTTGCCACAGTGCACACATCACAGCGCTGATGACTCAACCACCGATTTGGTACCCGCGTCAAAGCATCCGCAAGATTGCATTTGCTAGATACTAGGTCAAGGCTCAACTCTATGTTATACTCCCCCTTCAACTGGGTTATGACTTCCAATCTTCTTTGGATTAGCATCTCACTTGCTGCTGTTGTCTTCAGCCTTGCTTTGCTAGTCAGCACATCAGTTAAACAGACAGTGGAAGAATCAGTCTTTAACTGAATCTTCTTCATATTCTATGATAGATCCACGTTAAGACTTTGAATAATAGCCTCTAACTCTGCCATGTTTATGTGAATGCTATCTGACTCCATCAACCATGATCTATCCTCTACAGTCATTCCATTCACCTGGAAAACCACGCCATTAGCTAATGAGTTCACATCAACCCACAGATCCTCCTCGGCTCCCTCCACATTCCACCTTTCATGAGCTGGATCGTTTTTATCTAATCTGCGATAGATCTCCAACATGACACGAACATACTCCTCTCTGATCTCGTTATCTCATCCTACACTATGAGTATTCACTACTCCTTTGAGGTAAGAGGCAACCACTCTCAACCAGCCGCAAACAAGCAAATGTCCAGTCAAATGACCACAAATTAAAAATATCACTGTCCTAGTCAGTACATCTGGTATTCCCTCTAATTTATTGTCTCTGCACCAGTTGAACTGGCCCTTTCTTTCTGGATTACCCTGCACCCTCATGCCTAGAATACACACCTCGGCTGATACCTTCTCAGGGCTCTTACACGCTAAACCCCACTTTTGCAGATGCATAATTACTCGACTGCATGCCACACCACTTTCATCCACATAAATGTCGTCCAAATAAGCTGATGATTGTCGCTTGATCTCACGTTCCTGATCAAACACCGCTGTCAAAATTCCTGACATTATTAGTGGTGCAACGTTCAACCTGAACCTGAGCCACGCTAAGCAGTACCTCATTCCTTTAAACATCACTGTCTGATACGCCCACAGACATTCGTCCACATGAATCTTAAAATACCCCTTCCTCAAATCAACAATGGCTATATTGCTCACCATCCTCCACCAAGCCTGCATTTTGTCCCGACACACATCTGCCTTACAGGTAAAAGCATCCAGGTAAGAATTCAGCTCCCTGTAATCAAGGACTGGCCACACTTTTTTCTTGTTCTTCTGGTTCACTACCATAAGAGGTATCAAGCCACGAGGGGGACCATGTTTTTGCTCATTGTGCTGCACAAGCCATCCATCCTTATTCCACTGTGCCAATTCCTGCTCATACTCCTAGCGGACCTGTCGTGGGACTTCATACTCCGCCGTTGTGTTCCTATAATTAGGTTCCTTTTCCTTCGACCATAACAAAGTGTAACAGAGTGTTTCGTTCAAAGTCACCAGAGGCTGTAGTAGATGCCTTATTAGTTAATTTAGTACCTAAAATAATTCTCGCTCTTTGTATTTTGCAGATTATGAGTATTTCTAATTTATATTTCAGCTTATAGCTAATTGTAAATATATCTTATATATATGAAAATCTTCCTATTATATCTCTGTTTTCTGTTTTTTCTTTTTCTCATGAAAAATACTATGATCCTAGTGAGTCTGTTAGATACGTTGCTTATGCAATTTTCTTATTATAAAAGTGCTTTGTTAATAAATTTTGTTATATTATAAAAATTGCTCTTGCTGATCATTTTGTTATAAATTTGACCCTGCTGATATGTCATTAGCCTGTCTAGATAGATTTCCATAGCTTCTATATTATTTGAATAGTTAAAATTCGGTCTCTTTCAATGCAAAATAAACCTACTTTGCCCATGATATTTCTCGCTTTTTTCATTTGCTTCAGCTTGTTGCACCTAAAATACTATTTCTCCCTTGCATCTTTGCCATAATTGCCTGCCAGGAACCACCACTACAGTAGCCCTCAAATTTTATATGAACAAATTACTGCTTTGGATATATATATCACAGGGGGCTGAATGATACGTCACCAAGAGGGACACTTGAATATCCTCAATTGGCTGCCAAACATCACAAAGGCAAGATCTCACCTCAGCAGTCAAGCTTACTTCCAACTTTTTTTATATGGTGTCTTCACAGGAATTCATCTGGCACAAACAAAGTGAGATTGTGTATGGTAAAGCTCGTTGGTCAAGGAAATTGGGAATTTGAGAAACTGGTTAAATTCATTACTGGTCAAATCCTTTACTGGTCAAACCCTAAGAAATTTTTCTCAGATTCCATTCCCATGCAAAACAAACTTTTTTAGATTACCTAACTGGAATTTCATTTGCCAAATTTAATTCCTTGACCTGGAATTTACCACCATTATGCATTGATAAGTAATTTCTTTCATTTAGGGTGCCAAAGTAAAATCTCGTCCTCAGAAGATTGCTCATTACCATGAAAAAATCTAACCCTTCTTCTAACGAATTCTAATTTCATTTCGCCCCTTTCTATCATCGTAAATAAAGTGTTTTAAGTAAATACTCGTAAATAACGTGTTTTTTTTTTTTTGCTATAAATTGCAAATAATTAATACTTTAGCAAAAGTGTTTTTTTCTATAAATTGCAAATAAGTAATAATTAATTTTGCCCTATTGGCATTAGGAATGTTTCTTGTTAACCACAATTTAATGAATACATTCGGTATTTATCTTGCTGATTCTTCATATATTGGGAATAAAGTTGTTTGAGTTATAAGTTGCAGATACTTCAAAAGGTGGTTTTGCCCTTTCTGCACTGCAAATATTTCTTGCTAACCAAAATTGAATGAATACATACTTATTTCGTAGATTCTCCCTTTATCGTAAATAAAGTGTTTTACCATATAAATTGCAAATAATTAATAAGTACTTTTGCCCTATTGACATTGCACACTTTTATGGCTACCCACAATTTAAGGAATACGCACTATATTTGTCTCGCTTATTCTTCATTCATTGTGAATTAATTAATTATAACCTAATGCCGGCAAATAATGGTTTTGTATGCTCTTACGGTAGCGTAAATATTTCTGGTTAGCTGTGACTAACCAATATATACTCATCCAGTAGAATAATATTGGAAACTCATTATTTATGTGCTTGTGCCTTCAGTTTTCCTATTATTAACAGTGTGTCATTTCTGTTTCTGAAATTGCAGTGTCCTCAATTCTACTCTGCCTGTGTAACAGGAGTGATCGTCGAGTTGAGGCAAAAATCTTGGCATTCGTCTGTGGTGCCAGTAATCGAAATCATGCCCACGACCTCCGGGATTCAAGGCAGCATTCCATAAATTTTAAATTTTAAATGTGTTTCAGTTTTCCAAAATTTAATTATTTTTTGCTAATGTATTATTACATTTCCAAAATTAAAAGAAAGTTGCATTCTGAATTTCATTTATCCGAGTAGTGCTAGCACGGGTGGGGTGTGCAAGTACAGTAATATCTGTCCTGTCTGTTTGTGAGCTCTTAACCTACTTCAGTACCTCGAGTACCCTTGGTAAAACAGAAAGTTAATAACAACCTCCCCACACCAAGTAACCACCCAACGACATCCATCAAACACTGCTTTGAAGTCCTTCTCGTCTGCCACTACGACTGACTTTTCTTCCCAACACACAGACATACCCGATAAAAACTCAGTACTATCTCCTACTGTTATCTTCTAGGTTGGCACTATAGTTACTCCCCCAGTAATTCAATACCATTCATCCCCAGGATGAATCCAAAATTCAGCGGACAATGATCAACGACTATCGCCATCACGACTAGCGCCTGCTGGCTAGTACAGTGGTAACGCGCTGGTTTCGCATTCACGAGGTCGAAAGATCGGTTCCCGTCCAAGACCGAGAGTTTAAGCTGTTTACTGGCAGGAACTGCTGTGGTTGGACACCACAGTGGGGGGTTGGGGCTTTCCCTGGCTGACGAATACCCATTGTATTGAAATGGAAATAAAGTTTGTTTGTTTGTTCTTATTGCTTCCATAACCTATGTTGACAAACCCCTCTCCTCTGCAGGGAACCTCGTGGCCACTACTCCCAATTAGGCCAACATATCACCTACTCCAATCTCGAGACATCCTCTCCTCAACTATACATCTAGTGCATCCACTGTCCACAAGCGTGCTCACACAAATTCCGTTTACAGTTATCTCAATCACTGGCAGTGCCATTTTCAATTCTTGGAGGCAGAAGCTGGCGCTAATGGCTTTTCCTCATTGGAGTTTAAATCACAATCTTTTGCTATGTGACCAGGTTTATTGCATCTATAACACACACGAGACTCATTAAATGTGGTAGATCTACTTTCTGACTCCGCATGCAAAGTCAACGGGCAATCACAAGCAAAGTGGTTTGATTTTCCACAAATAAAACATAGTCGCGGTTTTACCTTAAGCTGAAAATAAGCACGTTGTGATACCTTCTCTTTATCATAGTCTCCACATCTACCAAAAATTACAGTGCCAGTATTAAAGTCCTCAGTCAGAGGTATTCTTGCCCTTTTTACAATCTGATTCAAGCCCATTCTCTCAATACGCACACCTGCCCTAAGTGCCTGTTTAACACAGTAAAAAAAGCCAGTACTAAAAGCGCACGACAATTGCTTCTCGTTACTGCAGTCAAACAGCAAGCTCAAATGTTTCAAGTCAGCTAAACGCACATCTACACCCTCTCCTTCCTTGATATGGCGCTTAGTGAACTTTTCATAAGCTGTAAATTAATCTAATCCAAATGCAGATTTCAGCGCCTCTTTTGCTTCTTCTGAATCTTTTTTGTCATCATCGCTTAACTAACTCGACTTTATCTAACCACTCGACGACGTCTTAACTACCATCATACTCCTCAATTAGCCACAAATCTGCAGACTCCATTATTACCCTATTCCCTACTAACCTATTCTCTCCTACAAATGGCTTAACCTAGATAGCTTGTGAATGGAAATAGCCTATTCAAAAAAAAAAACAATGCTCACACATAAAGTATGTTCTCACCTCTCAGATCCGCAGGCAAGTCGTCAATACTGGAAGGCCTAGGCTAGCCAACCTTAGACGTCAGTACACTGCAGGCCAAAAATTTCCAGCAGGCTAATAGACTAGCATACACTGCAGCCAAATATCTATAGTTCCCAGTCCTAATAATACCCAACTTCTCCCCTAGCATAGGAAACACAAAGCCACAACTGCTTCCTAATTATAAACAAGCAAATAAACCCATGTACTAATATACTAAAATAAATAGGAAACGAAATCAGGACGATTTATCCTAACACTGGCACCAGCTCCTCCAGACCTCAACACAACAACAACAACCATAACAATGACGATCACAGTGCTCACCCCTCAACTTTCTACCCTCTTTCCCAAAACTTCGACTTTATTCACATCACGAAAAAGCAACCCACCTCCCATTTCTCACCCTGCCTACACAGAAACAAAGGCCACATGGCATGGATACCACTCAACTCTTCTCATGCATTTGATCTGGAACTAATAGGAGTCGATTTGGACTTAAGCCTAAATTGACACTAGGCTAGTTATACTACAGTGTAAATTAAACCTAAACTCCTATATGAAAACCTGAATTGCCTTGTCGTATAGTAATTTTACCCAAGAAGTGTAACATGACATTACCCAAGTAATGTCATGGGTGACCAAAGTGGTGTTACTTGATATTTTCAGTGTAATTTTCTGGGTAGAGTGTGTGTTTACAGAGAAATGACAAAGATTTATGGTTCAACCCATAGGCCTCTCAAACCTCTGCATCCCTGATCGATGGAGGTCAGAAATAACACACATTTCTGTGTTGTTCTCATGAGAGCCAAAAGCCAGCCTCCACCAATACATACATGTACACTTGAAAATACACATATAGGCACTCCTTGTACCGAATTGGCGTTCCTTTAGCCACGCCCCTCAAGCTATAGGTTATTGGGTGTAACTTTTTCTCTGGAAGCCTATTGGTGGAGGCGTGCCCAAGCATACCACACCCAGCCATCTTGGTGATACAAAAAGAGTCAGAAGCAGTGGGAGTCTTGGGAGCGCCTATACGCTAAGCATTTTACCTTAAGGGGGCGGGGAGCATTGAGGTGTAGAATAAGTGTATAACAAAATAAACTAAATGTTAAGTAACCCTTGCTTATCTATTATCACCTCACACACTGTAGCTCGATAGTTGCAGATCTAATACGACACTGGTGGAACATAGCATAATGATTCCTGTTAAGATATACAACTATACAACAACCTTAGCCACACCCACGCCATAAGTTATGGGCATTGATCTTGTTGAAGACCAAGTAAACTTTTAAATTTAATTGGTCTAGGCATCTACAGAGTCCTCCCATCACCTCTTTTGTTGTATTCTGTTGCTCATCTGAGGGATTAGAATTGTAATCACAATCTTAGGCAGTCAGCAGACACCTAGCTTTTCCTAAAGATCAACGTCAATAGAACGGGGGGCATTGAAGCCTAGAGGACCTCTGGACCTTCCTGAATTAATTCACTGTTACTCATTCTCGCTTATCTCCTCACTCACAATTCTAATTCCTAGCAGGAGTAAAAGACATATACTTTAATAATAATAATAATAATAATAATAATAATAATAATAATAATAATAATAATAATAATAATAATAATAATAATAATAATAATAATAATAATAATAATAATAATAAAAAGAAGAAGAAGAAGAAGAAGAAGAAGAAGAAGAAGAAGAAGAAGAAGAAGAAGAAGAAGAAGAAGAAGAAGAAGAAGAAGAAGAAGAAGAAGAAGAAGAAGAAGAAGAAGAAGAAGAAGGACAGAGAGAATTTCAAAATTAAAATTTGAATATAATAAATATTGTAAAATCTGGCATGGCAGATTAATATAAGTACTTCTCACTAAATAAGAATTCATATAATACTCAATCAAACACGAGGTTAAAATAGCTCAGAGAGAATAATAATAATAATGAACATTTATGCAACTTTCAACATTTATATAGTTACTAGAAATATTTAAATAAACACGTATATGCTGGCATATATATATATATATATATATATATATATATATATATATATATATATATATATATATATATATATATATATATATATATATATAATATATATATATAGTAAGGAAGCCCATCAGTGAAACAAAACTTATAAAACAATGCTATATTTCGGATCCTAACTGGATCCCTTCTCAAGCACACGCACAAGCACAAGCTCAAGCACAGTTGTGCTTGAGAGGGGATCCAGTTATGATCCGAAATATAGCATTGTTTTATAAGGTTTGTTTCACTGATGGGCTTCCTTACTATTTAGTGCTGTATGATAACAGTTTGTACTTATATCTATATATATATATATATATATATATATATATATATATATATATATATATATATATATATATATATATATATATATATATATATATATATATATATATATATATATATATATATATATATATATATATATATATATATATATATATATATATATATATATATATATATATATATATATATATATATATATATATATATATATATATATATATATATATATATATATATATATATATATATATATATATATATATATATATATATATATATATATATATATATATATTACCATGTGCACATACATATCTATATATATAAACACATACTTACATATATGCATACACACACATATACTCATATATACCAGATATATACATGCATATGCACATCGTAAGAAAACTACTTCGCAGGATGTAAGGAAATACTTTTTCAGTGTAAGAGTAGTTGATAATTGGAATTGGCTAAGCGAGGAGGTAGTTAATGCTATCTCAATCCATAGTTTTAAGGACAGGTATGATAAGTATCACTAAGTATAAAATGGAACCGATCAGGAGACGGGAAGATACGAGCTTTGGGCTCTTTCCCGTAAACACAATTAGGTAATCACAATTAGGTAATCACACACACACCAACATACAGAATACTAAGATAGCAATATATACAGTTGAACAGGGAAGTTAAAAAGATAGTTAGAGAGTCGAAAAGAAAATACGAAGTTCGAATAGCAGGAGAAGCTAAAGAAAATCCTAATCTTGACCAAACTTAGTACAATGGAGAGTGGAGGTGTTCTTTGTGCTGGTGGTGTTAGTGGTAGTGGTGTTGGTGGTGGTGTCGTTGTTAGTGCTGTTTGTGGCTGTGCTGGGGATTTGTCCTCGTCTGACGCAAGCAAACTCATTTTTAATTTAAGAAATGAGTTGGCCGCAGTCAGGCAGGAGGTCAGATCCTTAGCTGAGGAGAACAGGGATCTGAGAGGTAAAGTAGAGGTGTTAACCAGGAAGGGTCGATTGAATAATGAAGACGACTGGAAAGTTGTGAATAAGGGTTCAACGAAAATGGTTCTTAAGAAAAATGATACTTTTAGACTACAGGTTTCTAATTCATTTAGGTCACTTAGAGATGAATGTGACAGTGGCGGCAGTAATTCTTCAGGAACCATAGAGTCAGATAGGTGTACTAGCGATCGTAAAAATGGAAGTGGGAAAAGCTCTCAGGTCAAGAGCCTAGGTAAGTCTCCCAAGGTCGGAGTAACCCATCCTCCGGATAAGTCTCGTTCTTTGGTAATTGTAGGGGATTCACTATGCAGATATGTAGACAGGAAACTCAGGCATAGAGTTAGAGGAAAATATTTTTTTCCCTGGAGCAGGTATGAAGAAGGTGGGTGAGTCAATAAATAGCTGGATTGAGAAAAAAGATGTTGTTTGTTTGATAGCTGGGGGAAATGACGTGCAGGATGGTAGAAGTGAAGAGCTGATTAGGTTGTATAGACAAGCCCTGGATAAGATTAGGAAAAGGGGTGCAGTTCCTGTGATGTGTGGTATTCTCCCTAGGCTTAGCCAAAGTTCAGAGTGGTGGTCTCGAGCTATAGGAGTAAATGCTAGGATGAAAGTCTTCTGTCGGGAGAATAATATAGGTTTTATAGACGGGTGGGATCACTTCACTAGTCGTAAGCATATGTATGCAAGGGATGGAGTGCATCTTTCTAATTCAGGTGTCTCGGTATTGGCTGGTATGATAGACAGAGAGGTAGGGGGGTTTTGTTAGACACAAATAATGAAATGATTAATACTTGTGCAGAGAAATTAGTCAGTAAGGGTTCAGTAAATAGTGGGTCAAATAACTGGGAGTCTAAGGATAAGAACCATTTGTTACATAGAACAAATATTAACAAAAAGAATAGCCACAAGAAGGGTGAAGCTAGAGAAAGTTTAAAAGTATATTATACAAATAGCCGTAGTTTAGGTAACAAGATAGAAGAACTGAGAGCCATAGTATGTAGTGAGAGACCGGATATAATATGCATTAGTGAAAGTTGGATTAAATTAGAAAGCAAACACCTTAAAGCTGAGTACATAATTACAGGATATAAACTTTATAATGCTGATCGTAGTGCAGATAAAAGAGGGGGAGGGGTAATTATGTATATTAAAGATAGCCTCAGAAGCTGCATTAAGTCTGGAATTAAGACAAATCTAAATTCAGAAACCTTATGGGTTGAAATTAAAAATAATATAGAAAGTCTAGTTGTAGGAGTAGTCTACAGACCACCTGATCTAGATAATATAGAGTCGCAAGTTATATACGATGAAATTTCTAAAGTGAGCAGGTCAAATAGAGTTTGCATTGTAGGCGATTTTAATTTTAGACATATTAACTGGGAAACCATAACAGGTGATAGTAGCTCTAAGGAGTTTTTGGAAGTAGTAGAAGACAATTTCCTTTCTCAGCATGTACATGAAGCAACACGGGGGGTGAATACACTAGATTTAGTTCTTAGTAATAGAGAGAATATGGTTACAAATTTAGAAGTTGGTGAAAAATTGGGCAACAGTGACCATGATTCCATTAGATTTAACATAATTTTCAAGGAAACTATAAAGGAAAATAAGAATATTGTTCCAAACTTTAGAGCAGGAGATTTTGAGGGCTTAAAAACTAAATTATCTAATGAGGTATGGGAAGGGATTTCTGGGGTACAGATGTGGGTAGTTAATCCAGCAGGTCAGGTCACAGGTAGCGGATTACCCCGAAATTTGGGTACCACATGCCAAGGATTATCACAAGATAAGATCAATACATTAAATTCTCTCACAGGAAAGAACAGCAGCCCGTCAGTTAATATAAATTTGGATGAGGAATATAACAATTTTGTCATGACTCTTAAGAATAGTCAGAGAGACTATATTCCCATGAAACATTGCAGATCAAGAAAAAATTACCCTAAATGGATGAACAATAGAATAAAGAATCTTATAGGTATTAAAAGAGGAATATACAGGAAACTAAAAAGAGGTGAAGAGCAGGTGAGGCAGCAATATATACAGTTGAACTGGGAAGTTAAAAAGATAGTTAGAGAGTCGAAAAGAAAATACGAAGTTCGAATAGCAGGAGAAGCTAAAGAAAATCCTAAAGGGTTTTATCAACATTATCAAACAAAATTTAAGGAAAAAGTCGGACCAATTGAAGTAGCCAATGGCCATATCACAGATGACGATAAAGTGATGTGTACATGTTTAAATGATTATTTCTTATCTGTATTTACAAATGAAAACTTGGAAAATATTCCGGAAGTAGAATCCATTTACAGAGACAGTCCCGATAATATACTTAGTTCAATAAATATTACGAGAGAGGAGGTAATAAAAGAAATAGATAAATTAAAGGCTCATAAATCTCCGGGACCTGATGGAATATATGCTAGAATATTAAAGGAATGCAAGGAAGAGCTTAGTTGTCCTCTAACTGCATTATTTAATAATTCAATAAAATTAGGATCGGTACCCATGGAGTGGAAATTGGCAGATGTGGTACCAATATTTAAAAAAGGAGAACGTGTTAAAAAGAATAATTATAGGCCGGTAAGTTTAACGTCAACAGTGGGTAAGATTCTAGAATCCATAATTGCAAATAAAATAAGGGCACATCTAGAATTACACAGACTGATAAAACTTTCACAACACGGGTTTCTTAAGGGTTTTTCGTGCCTTACAAACTTACTGTCTTTTTATTCAGAAGTTTACGAGGCAGTAGATTGTGGCAAAGAATATGATACAATATATCTAGATTTTAGCAAAGCTTTTGATAGAGTTCCTCACAAAAGATTAGTTAAAAAGCTAGAAGCTCATGGTATAGGAGGAGCTGTGCTCAGATGGATCAAACAATGGTTAAAAGACAGAAAACAGAGGGTTTGCATAAATGGAGAGAAAGCAGAGTGGGGCTCGGTTACAAGCGGGGTACCACAAGGCTCGGTACTGGGTCCTCTGTTATTCATCGTATATCTAAATGATCTGGATTCGGATATCAGTAGTAACCTAAGTAAATTCGCAGACGACACTAAAATAGGTAGAACTATAAATGGAAAAGAAGACATTCATGCTTTACAGGAAGATCTAAATAGATTATCTGAATGGTCGGACAAATGGCAAATGGAATTTAATGTTGAAAAATGTAAAGTAGTTAAAATGGGTACTATAAAAGACAATACTAGTTATAAGCTAAATAACCATGAAATCATGAGTTCTCAGTGTGAAAGGGATTTGGGAGTTCTTGTGAGTAGTAGTCTTAAGCCAAGAGAGCAATGCACAGCAGTCAGAAATAAAGCAAACAGAATTTTAGGATTTATCTCAAGAAGCGTCAGCAATAGGACGGAAAAAGTTATTTTGCAGCTCTATCTTGCATTAGTTAGGCCCCATTTAGATTATGCTGTGCAATTCTGGTCACCCTATTATAGAATGGAAATTGAATCCTTGGAGAGAGTGCAACGAAGAATGACCAAGATGATACACAATATCAGAAATCTACCATATGAGGACAGATTAAAAAAACTTAATCTACATTCTCTAGAGAGGCGAAGAGTTAGGGGGGATATGATTGAAGTGTATAAATGGTTTAAAGGGATTAACAAGGGAGATATTAATAAAGTTTTAAAAATTCATGATCAAACCAGAACTCGTAATAATGGTTTTAAGCTTGATAAATTTAGGTTCAGAAGGGAAATTGGTAAAAATTGGTTTGGTAATAGAGTAGCTGATGCATGGAACAAGCTTCCTAGTATGATAGTAAATGCCAATACCTTAGACACCTTCAAATGTAGATTAGATAGACATATGACAGAGGTAGGGTGGGTATGAATAGGTTAGTGCTTATTAGAAAAATCATAAAAAGAAAAACAGAATAAATAAGTAGAGTAGAATAGAATAGGTTAGACATGCTGAAAATGCAATTCAAAAATGGAGCTGCCTCGTGTGTGCCAGTAGGCATGTTGCAGTGTCCTCTATTCTTATGTTCTTATGTTCTTAAGGCTTGAAAGATCTGAGAGGACTGGTGGAGGGATAGCACTGCTCATAAGTGAAAGGATTCAAGTCGAAGAAATAAACTTGGCTATAGAAAGTGAGTTCAAGGAATTTCTTGTTGCTCGCATAAATACTGGGTCAGTGAGCATTATAATAACTGTTGTATACAACCCACCAAGGAACCAAAATAGGCTTGAAGTTTATGAGGAAAGTCATATAGGTACTATTGAAGTCATAAACTCAGTTGTTAACATGGCACGGGAAAAAAAAATGTAGGATTTTGATTATGGGAGAGTTTAATCATAAAGAGATAGATTGGATAAATCTTGACCCACACAGTAGTGAGGACTCATTCGGGGCAAGATTCCTAGATTGCGTACAAGGGAATTTCCTACACCAACATGTAATGGAACCAACAAGGGCCAGGGGTGGGGATGAGCCATCACTACTTGATCTAGTGTTCACAGATAATGTGTTGGATATTGAAAAAATTGAGTAAGAACCACCAATTGGAAAGAGTGACCACTGTGTGTTGTTGATGGAGTATATCATTGAAGATATTCTTCCTGAGAGTAGAGGCACTGAGGACATGAGGAGGAACTATCGGAAAGGAGATTACATCAAAATGAATGAGCTTTTTGCAGTTATTGACTGGAGAACCTTATTTTACAACAAATCTGTACAAGAAATGTATGACATCTTTTGTGAGAAATATGGGAAGATAGTAGATTGCTGCATACCTGTCACCAAAGTAGGTGTAATTCATGCCAGAGAGAAATGGTTCGATAATGGGTGTAAAAGAGCTAAGGAGTGGAGAGACAAATGCTGGAAAAGGTATAGGAGGAGAAAAAATATGAATGCCTGGCAAACCTACAAAAGAGCAAGAAATGACTACCTAAGTAAAAGGAGAGAGGCAGAGAGAGACTATGAGAGGGACATCACCAGGAAGGCTAAAGAAAATCCCAAGCTTTTCCACAGCTTTATCAGAGGAAAACTGAAGGTAAAAGAACAGGTTTTAAGGCTAAAGAGAGCGGATGGAAGCATCACTGAGACGGATGAAGAGATCTGCAAAGAATTGAACAAGGAGTTTCAGTCAGTATTTACAGTAGAAAATACCCCACCCCCTCAGATTGCAGTGATAGAAGCTCAAGGGCCGGTATTAGAGAACATCAACCTTACAGCCACAGAGGTATGCAAAGCGCTGATGGATTTAGATGTTCACAAAGCTGGAGTCACTGGAGTCGGGGGAGATTCCAAGATGCTGGAAACAAGCAAATGTGATACCTATCTTCAAAAAGGGAAGGAGGGATACGGCTCTGAACTATAGACCAGTTTCCTTGACCAGCATAGTTTGCAAAGTTATGGAGAAACTACTAAGGAAACATATCTCTCTTCACTTGGAATCCTTCAACTTTTTGTCAGTGAGGCAACATGGCTTCAGAGAAGGTAGATCAACAGTAACAAACTTATTAGAATTTGATGATGAGATAAGCCAAATCTTACAGGAAAGAGAGGGCTGGGCAGATTGCATATTCCTAGACTTCCAGAAAGCGTTTGACACTGTTCCACATGGGAGACTTATTAGGAAGCTGCAATCAATGGCTAGAATAGGTGGAAATGTTTTGGAATGGCTAAAAACTTACTTAGAAGGAAGGGAACAGAGGGTTAGAGTAAGACACCCAGTGTCTGAATGGAGAAGAGTTATTAGTGGAGTTCCACAGGGTTCAGTTTTAGGGCCACTTTTGTTCCTTGTATATGTAAATGACCTAAAAGAGTCTGTAAATTCATTCATGAATATGTTTGCAGATGATGCAAAGATTGTGAAGAAAGTAAAAAACGAGAATAATGGTAGAGAACTTCAGGAGGATCTAAATAATCTGCATGAGTGGTCAGAAAAGTGGCTAATGAAATTCAATACTTCAAAATGTAAGGTAATGAGAATGGGTACAAGTGCAAGAAGGCCCAAGCTTGACTACTCGGTGGCTGGAGTACAACTTCAAGAGACAGAAAATGAGAGAGATCTAGGAGTAAACATACTGGCAGATTTGTCTCCAGAAATACATATAAATGGCATAGTAAGGGCAGCATATGCATTCTTATCAAATGTAAGGGTAGCCTTCAGGCACATGGACAAGGAAATGTTCAGAAATATTTATGTAACCTATGTGAGGCCAAAACTCGAATATGCAGCCCCCTTTTGGAATCCGCACTTGAAAAAGCACATAGCTAAGCTTGAAAAAGTTCAAAGACATGCCACGAAACTGGTGCCAGAAATACGCAATCTCAGTTATGATGAGAGGCTGAGGGAATTAGACTTACCATCACTCGAAGCTAGAAGAGTGAGGGGGGATATGGTGACA
>JAXCGZ010011541.1:0-90000 GCA_037179515.1 Halocaridina rubra
AGGGAGGCTGGTCGTAGAAGACGTGGAGAAAGGAATGTAGGTCACTAATGGATTTTAGCCATTAACCCTTCACCTCCTTGATAACGTTTATTGCATCGCCTCGTTGAACAAAGAAACTGTTGTAAGCAAGTCATAACTCAACTTAGTCCCAGTACCAAGGACCCCGACAAACTAGAGGAGTTTGTGGGACTTTCTTACAAATAATTAGTGGTACTCGTGAGATGATACGAGACACTCTTGTTTACTGTGTTCATTGACAGTACTCATAAGTTTGTTAAAGAGTAATTAGTTGCCGTCGTGAGATGCTACGAGGCACTCATTCTTACTGTGTTTGTTAACAGTACTTATAAGTTTATTATTAGTTGTACTCGTGAGATGCTACGAGGCACTCATTTTTACTGTGTTTGTTGACAGTACTTATAAGTTTGTTAAAGAGTAATTAGTTGCTCTCGTGAGACATTACGAGACACTCAAGTAGAAGAACGTGATAGAGATCTGTGGATCAGAAGATACGTTTTTGATTCGGAGTCCCGTGATTGCTGACGACATCAGGGTTATCCGGATAGATGAGTACAGATGCAATGCAGATTTACCTTATTTCTAACAATATTTATAACTACGTGTGAGGGACAGAATGAGCTCATTTAATTGAACACTCGTAGGTAGAATGTATGTTAGAAAATGTATTATTCTGTATGAGGAAGTTTTAATTTAAGGTGAGGAGAGTTTATTTAAATATTCACATATCAGCAGTTCATAAACCCCCATATAAAATATTTGCATGTATGTTTATGCATGTAATATTAATTATATTTTATTGGTAGAGGATTTAATTTTGAGATCGTGGTAGGCCTCTACTGAAGCCGTGTCAGGATTTCCGAATTTAGGGGGTTATAAGATCGAAGGGTAAATAACACACAGGAAATCCTCCACTATATATATATATATATATATATATATATATATATATATATATATATATATATATATATATATATATATATATATATATATATATATATATATATATATATATATATATATATATATATATATATATATATATATATATATATATATATATATATATATATATAAGAAACTTCATAAATTTTTAGTCAGTTAGTAGCCCAAGGATGCGTAGCATCAATATATTGGTCAGTTAATGAAGACTAGTTAACGTAACCAAATCACTGCATAAGTAATAGAAGCAATATTTTGTAATATATGTATATTATAGTATAGTGATAGCTGGTGTCTGATATTTAATATCATTTCTTTAGGAAGTCTTTTCAATTTTATTCCTAAACCATCCCCCGTTGAGAAAAATATAAATTTACTAAATTTTGTAAGGTTTGGTTATGATAGTACATCTACAATAAAGAAAATTTGATAATTGAAATTATTTATCTTGCCAAACAGCTTTGAGATGAAGCCAGCTCGAAGAAACACAATTAAAAAAAATAAATGTTGACTCTAACCTTAACACATGAAAAAAAAAAAACGAAAACACTTCCAAAATATATAACTACTACAAAAATCCATTGTCAACTCGCTCCTTAAGGGTGAGGTGTAAACTAACCTAACCCCAATTTATAATAAATTTTGCAAGGTCTCTTCCTACGTATGTCAAATCTGAACAACACATATAACCTGGAAGTTACGAAAATGCAACATTAAGCACTGCAGTACCAAGCTTTCGTTACTTCTAAGATATACAGTCCCCGGTTTCGTGTACATGAGTGAATTTGATTGTGATAAAGATTTTTCAAAATAAAATTCATGTGTAATCCCCATATGGAGATGGGCACTGACAGAATTAAAGCTGGATGCCTTTCCTAACGCCTCACCGTGGGCCCGTCAAATATCCTTAAATCCTACATCACATCACCTGATGAATAACACACTCATGAGTGATAAGATGAGGTCCCTTAACTTTCAAAGACCAATTTTTGTTTTATATATATAATATATATATATATATATATATATATATATATATATATATATATATATATATATATATATATATATATATATATATATATATATATATATATATATATATATATATATATATATATAATTGTTCCATCCAGCTTGGGAATTTCCAAAGTGATTTAGACAGAGAAAACAGACACCAACTTCGCTGTTTCAGATCTACCTTGAAACTGATGGCTGATGGGAATCCAAGGAGTCAAGAATTTGGCAATCAGGGTTTATTTTGTGACTCACTTTGTTAAGAAATGTAACATTTAATTTATTCAAGCACCTGAGCTAAAGATCAGGAGACGGGAAAATACGAGCGTTGGGCTCTTTCCCGTAAACACAATTAGGTAAGTATATATATATATATATATATATATATATATATATATATATATATATATATATATATATATTTAGGAAGCCTATCAGTGAAACAAAACTTATAAAACAATGCCATATTTCGGATCCTAACTGGATCCCTTCTCAAGCTTGAGAAGGGATCCAGTTAGGATCCGAAATATATCATTGTATTATAAGTTTTGTTTCACTGATGGGCTTCCTTACTATTTAGTGCTGTATGCTAACAGTTTGTACTTATATATATATATATATATATATATATATATATATATATATATATATATATATATATATATATATATATATACACACAGTATTCCCTCACTATATCGCGAATTCAGTGCATCGCGTTTTTTTTTTGCAAGATTTTTCTATTCTTGGTATATGTGAGAATATTAAAATATTAAAAAAATAAAATTTTCAGTATTTTCATTATTTTATTGAATTCTTTTTCATTATTTTATTGATAAAAAAACGTATTTCCCAGCCTAAGAATAATAATAAAGTAAAAAATATAAATTTAAACATGTAACTCTGCTCCATAGAAAATATGATACTGGTATCGGTGTTTCAGAAAATGCAAAGGGTCACACCAACGTGAGCTAGCACATATTAAAATTTCCAGTATTTTCATTATTTTATTGATAAAAAAAAATATTTCCTAGCCTAAGAATAATAAAACGGTAAAAAATAGAAAAAACATAAATTTAAACATGTAACTCACAGTAGTGCACCATGTAAAATATGATACGGGTATTGGCGTTTCGGAAAGCAAAAAGGATCGCACCTACGTGAGCTAGTACATATTAAAATTTCCGTATTTTCATTATTTTATTGATAAAAAAAAGTATTTCCTAGCCTAAGAATAATAAAACAGTAAAAAATAGTAAAAAACATAAATTTAAACATGTAACTCAGTATTGCACCATGTAAAATATTGTACGATAGCGTACACTGTATTGGCGTCTTGGAAAATGCAAATGCTTGCACCTTCGTGAGATAGTTTATGGGATGCTATTGGCTGAAAGGGTGGGAGACGACGAATCACAGAATTGTTTTTCTGTATGCTCTGTATCATAGGCTCTGATTGGCTTTTTGATTGAATCTTCAGTGTCCTCCATTATCTCGCCTCACCCGTTTAGTCTAACTCACATGTGCGCCGTTCGCATTGTGCTTGTGATTTTTCAACTTTCGTTTTTCAAGCTCTGCAATGCCTCCCAAGCGTCCTTCATCTTCTACGGCTTCTGGTAGTAAGCCAAAGTGGCGAAGGAAGATGTTGACCATACCTGAAAAGGTAAAACTGTTAGATATGCTGAAGGAAGTAAGAAGGTTCGCGGGTGTCGGCCGCCATTTCGGCATCAACGAATCTACTGTTCGATACATCAAACAGCACGAGGCAAACATCAGGAAAACAGCGACTATTTAATTTGGTAAAACAGCGAAGAGGGTCGTAACACCCAACAATAAGATAATAGTGTGGATGGAATCTGCTTTGGCCCTGTGGATTGCTGATGCAGGAAGAAAAGAATCAGCTTAGACTCCAATATCATACAAACAAAGGCGAAGAAGCTGTACGAGACATTCGCTGCAAACGAACCCGACGACAAGCGACTGTGAGGAGGAGGAGGAGAGAGAAGAAGATATCGACGACCCACAATCAGGACCCTCCAGCGATTATCCGAGGAAACAATCGTTCATGGCAAGCAAGGGATGGTTTGGCAATTTCAAAAACGCTATGGCCTAAAGACCATTTCGGTGCATGGCGAAGCTGCCTCTGCAGATACAGCTGCAGCTGAAGATTACGTGAAAACAAGTTCAAGAAAATTATCGAGGAAGGCGAATATGCTCCTGAGCAAGTCTTTAATATGGATGAGACTGGCTTATTTTGGAAGAGAATGCCATCTCGCACTTTTCACTTCAAGGAAGAGGCTAAAACCCCGGGATTTAAAGCACACAAAGACCGCATTACCCTTATCATGTGCGGGAATGCTGCGGGCTTCATGTTAAAGCCCGGGCTTATCTACAAGTCTAAGAACCCTAGGGCTTTGAAGAATAAGAATAAGAATCTGCTGCCAGTGTATTGGATGCATAACCCTAAGGCCTGCATCACGAAAAGCCTCACATTGGACTGGTTTCACCAATGCTTTATCCCTCAGGTCAAAGTTTATCTTGTGGAAAAGGGCCTTGAATTTAAAGGCCTTCTTTTGATGGATAATGCTGGTGGCCACGCAAGTGACCTCGAATATGACAGTGTTCAAGTAGAGATCCTGCCACCGTATACGACATCACTGCTTCAGCTTATGGATCAAGGCGTTATTTGTGTATTCAAGGCCCTCTACACACAAAATGCCCTGGCGAACTTGGTTGAATCCATGGATGCGGACAAAGAATTCTCACTGAAGACTTACTGGCATAACTACACGATTGCTACATACCTTCAAAATATTCAGAATGCACACAAAGATATGAAGCCGACCACAGTCAATGCCAGCTGGAAGAAATTGTGGCTCGAAGTCATCTGTGACTACGAGGGATTCACTCCTGACGAAGTCCATAACTCGGCAGTTGCGAAAGCTGTGAAGTTGGCTGCATTTCTAGGAGGAGAAGGCTTTGAAGATATGACTCACAAAGACGTGAATGAACTAATCGACTGCCACTTGCAGCCTTTGACTGATGAAGACCTGGAGGAAATTACACAATGTGCAAGCGAAGAAGAGAAAGAACAACCAGAGGAAATGCACGAAGAACTCGAAGAACCTGGCCTTACACTTGAATGTCTGGCAGCCATGTATAAACATGGGAAAGCAGTCCAACAACTCTCGCAGGAACATGACGATAATATGGTTCGTTCGGTGACCTTCAGCAATCTTCTTGACGATGCCATTACTCCTTACAAGACCATCTTCCAACAAAAGAAGACACAGCGATAGCAACTCCCCATTACCATGTTCTTCTCTCGCAAAAAGCAGCCATAAAGCTGTCATTGGCTGCAGAATAATTTCCTCTGGAGTCTATACATGTCATCATCACCTCATTCACGGTAAGTTTATCTATCACGTTCATATACATTTACGCTTGCATGCTGCTATTTATAAAGTAAAGGGTGGTTTTTTAACAGTGCAGGGAGGGTTTATACAGTAAAGGTAAAAATATATGTAAAATACCTATGTATATGGGTATGTACACGTCATCATCACCTCATTCACGGTAAGTTTACCTATCACTTTCATGTAAATTTACACCTGCACGCTGTTATTAATAAAGTAAAGGGTGGTTTTTTAACAGTGCAGGGAGGGTTTATACAGTAAAGGTAAAAATAAATGTAAAATACCTCTGTATAGTTTGTGATCCTACTTCGCGGATTTTCACCTATCATGGCTGGTCTCGGAATCGAACCCCCGCGATAAACGAGGGAGCACTGTACAGGCATACCTCACCTAACATCGTTAATTGGTTCCAGGAGAGACGACTTAAGTCGAAAAACGACTTAAATCGAATTAGCTTGTCTCTAGGCTAGCCTAGATATATAGATTTACTGTAGTAGTAGTATAGTTGGGTGGGATATGCCTTTTGCAACGGCTCCCAAGTCTTGGGTTTGCTTTGTTAAATTGCATGTGTGGTTATTATTATTTGATTTCTTTTTCTACAAATTCTTTTTATAATTTGTTTTCTTTCTTTGACGTCTTTTTCACTACAGTATCTAAATACCAATATATTAGCAATTATTTCTATTTTCTTTTCTATATATGGTTGTGCTAAAAAACTATATTGTTCTGATTTGTGCATATGCTTCACAAAATAGTAGAATATGTTCTAGGCTCTCTTCACATTGTTCACACGTTGGGCAGGTAGTATCTTTATTTTTAAATTTATGTAAAGTAAACAAATTAATGAACTCTATTATGCTGTTGGCAACAGGCATAGCATGGGGGCCAGTGTTGCCAGATAAAGCAAATGTTTTTATTTTCAATTGTATGGTACATTATATGATATATATTAATTACAAGATGGTAGTACTGTAATTTAAATAAAAATGTACTTCATCTTTAAGATACTTGAAATAATTTACCAGCTTACATGTATGTTTTTTATATTTATCATTTCTCTCATTTATGTATTCTGGCAACACTGATGGTGGCAGTGAAGACGAGGATGCATATTTTCCAGACAAAGGGGAGATAAAGAAGATAATGACAGAAGATCAGGGGATGGGGCCTCATTAAGATTGTTAGACACAAATGCTGATGGAATAGCTGGTAAGGCAGTAGAGTTAAAAGATAGGATTCACAACAGTAAGGCAGATATAGTAGCAATTGCAGAGACTAAGTTGAGTGAGGACATAAACAGTGTCACAGTTTTTCCTAAGGGCTTCAGAATACTAAGGGTTGAAAGATCTGAGAGGACTGATGGAGGGATAGCACTGCTCATAAGTGAAAGGATTCAAGTTAAAGAAATAAACTTGGCTATAGAAAGTGAGTTCAAGGAATTTCTTGTTGCTCGCATAAATACTGGGTCAGAGAGCATTATAATAACTGTTGTATTTAACCCACCAAGGAACCAGAATAGGCTTGAAGTTTATGAGGAAAGTCATATAGGTACTATTGAAGTCATAAACTCAGTTGTTAACATGGCACAGGAAAAAGAATGTAGGATTTTGATTATGGGAGATTTTAATCATAAAGAGATAGATTGGATAAATCTTGACCCACACAGTGTTGAGGACTCATTCGAGGCAAGATTCCTAGCTTGCATACAAGGGAATTTCCTACACCAACATGTAATGGAACCAACGAGGGCCAGGGGTGGGGATGAGCCATCACTACTTGATCTAGTATTCACAGATAATGTGTTGGATATTGAAAAAATTGACTATGAACCACCAATTGTAAAGAGTGACCACTGTGTGTTGTTGATGGAGTATATCATTGAAAATATTCTGCCTGAGAGTAGAGGCACTGAGGAAATGAGGAGGAACTATCCG
Source organism: Halocaridina rubra (assembly GCA_037179515.1). NCBI lineage: Eukaryota > Metazoa > Arthropoda > Malacostraca > Decapoda > Atyidae > Halocaridina > Halocaridina rubra. The sequence continues at coordinate 7,331 of JAXCGZ010011541.1, forward strand.
AAAGGATATTACATCTTAATGAATGAGCTTTTTGCAGTTATTTGACTGGAGAACCTTATTTTACAACAAATCTGTACAAGAAATGTACAACATCTTTTCTGAGAAATATGGGAAGATTGTAGATTGCTGCATACCTGTTACCAAAGTAGGTGTAATTCATGCCAGAGAGAAATGGTTCGATAATGGGTGTAAAAGAGCTAAGGAGTGGAGAGACAATTGCTGGAAAAGGTATAGGAGGAGAAAAAACATAAATGCCTGGCAAACCTACAAAAGAGCAAGAAATGACTACCTAAGTAAAAGGAGAGAGGCAGAGAGAGACTATGAGAGGGTCATCACCAGGAAGGCTAAAGAAAATCCCAAGCTTTTCCACAGCTTTATCAGAGGAAAACTGAAGGTAAAGGAACAGGTTTTAAGGCTAAAGAGAGAAGATGGAAGCATCACTAAGACGGATGAAGAGATCTGCAAAGAATTGAACAAGGAGTTTCAGTCAGTATTTACAGTAGAAAATACCCCACCTCCTCAGATTGCAGAGATAGGAGCTCAAGGGCCGGTATTAGAGAACATCAACCTTACAGCCACAGAGGTATGCAAAGTGCTGATGGATTTAGATGTTCATAAAGCTACAGGTCCTGATGACATATCCCCTCATGTGCTTAAAAAATGCGCAAACTCATTATCAGTGGCACTAAGTATCATATTTAAAAAGCCACTGGAGTCAGGGGAGATTCCAAGATGCTGGAAACAAGCAAATGTGATACCTATATTCAAAATGGGAAGGAGGGATACGGCTCTGAACTATAGACCAGTTTCCTTGACCAGCATAGTTTGCAAAGTTTGGAGAAACTACTAAAGAAACATATATCTCTTCACTTGGAATCCTTCAACTTTTTGTGATTACCTAATTGTGTTTACGGGAAGATACGAGCCCAAAGCTCGTATCTTCCCGTCTCCTGATCGGTTCCATTTTATACTTAGTGATACTTATCATACCTGTTCTTAAAACTATGGATTGAGATAGCATTAACTACCTCCTCGCTTAGCGAATTCCAATTATCAACTACTCTTACACTGAAAAAGTATTTCCTTACATCCTGCAAAGAAGTTTTCTTACGAAGCTTCAAACTATGACCTCTAGTTCTAGAGCCAGCCATATCAAAATATCGATCCCTATCCACTCTATCATAACCATGAAGGAATTTAAAGACTGTCACCATATCCCCCCCTCACTCTTCTAGCTTCGAGTGATGGTAAGTCTAATTCCCTCAGCCTCTCATCATAACTGAGATTGCGTATTTCTGGCACCAGTTTCGTGGCATGTCTTTGAACTTTTTCAAGCTTAGCTATATGCTTTTTCAAGTGCGGATTCCAAAAGGGGGCTGCATATTCGAGTTTTGGCCTCACATAGGTTACATAAATATTTCTGAACATCTCCTTGTCCATGTGCCTGAAGGCTACCCTTACATTTGATAAGAATGCATATGCTGCCCTTACTATGCCATTTATATGTATTTCTGGAGACAAATCTGCCAGTATGTTTACTCCTAGATCTCTCTCATTTTCTGTCTCTTGAAGTTGTACTCCAGCCACCGAGTAGTCAAGCTTGGGCCTTCTTGCACTTGTACCCATTCTCATTACCTTACATTCTGAAGTATTGAATTTCATTAGCCACTTTTCTGACCACTCATGCAGATTATTTAGATCCTCCTGAAGTTCTCTACCATTGTTCTCGTTTTTTACTTTCTTCACAATCTTTGCATCATCTGCAAACATATTCATGAATGAATTTACAGACTCTGGTAGGTCATTTACATATACAAGGAACAAAAGTGGCCCTAAAACTGAACCCTGTGGAACTCCACTATTAACTCTTCTCCATTCAGACACTGAGTGTCGTACTCTAACCCTATGTTCCCTTCCTTCTAAGTAAGTTTTTATCCATTCCAAAACATTTCCACCTATTCTAGCCATTGATTGCAGCTTCCTAATAAGTCTCCCATGTGGAACAGTGTCAAACGCTTTCTGAGAAGGTAGATCAACAGTGACAAACTTATTAGAATTTTATGATGAGGTAAGCCGAATCTTACAGGAAAGGGAGGGCTGGGCAGATTGCATATTCCTAGACTTCCAGAAAGCGTTTGACACTGTTCCACACGGAAGACTTATTAGGAAGCTGCAAGCAATGGCTAGAATAGGTGGAAATGTTTTGTAATGGATAAAAACTTACTTAGAAAGAATGGAATAGAGGGTTAGAGTAAGACACTCAGTGTCTGAATGGAGAAGAGTTTGTAGTGGAGTTCCACAGGGTTCTGTTTTAGGGCCACTTTTGTTCCTTGTATATGTAAATGACCTACCAGAGTCTGTAAATTCATTCATGAATATGTTTGCAGATGATGCAAAGATTGTGAAGAAAGTACAAAACGAGAACAATGCTAGAGAACTTCAGGAGGATCTAAATAATCTGCATGAATGGTCAGAAAAGTGGCTAATGAAATTCAATACTTCAAAATGTAAGGTAATGAGAATGGGTACAAGTGCAAGAAGGACCAAGCTTGAGTACTCCATGGCTGGAGTACAACTTCAAGAGAAAGAAAATGAGAGAGATCTAGGAGTAAACATACTGTCAGATTTGTCTCCAGAAATACTTATAAATGGCATAGTAAGGGCAGCATATGCATTCTTATCAAATGTAAGGGTAGCCCTCAGGCACATGGACAAGGAAATGCTCAGAAATATTTATGTAACCTATGTGAGGCCAAAACTCGAATATGCAGCCCTCTTTTGGAATCCACACTTGAAAAAGCTCATAGCTAAGCTTGAAAAAGTTCAAAGACATGCCACGAAACTGGTGCCAGAAGTACGCAATCTCAGTTATGATAAGAGGCTGAGGGAATTAGACTTACCATCACTCGAAGCTAGAAGATTAAGGGGGGATATGGTGACAGTCTTTAAATTCCTTCATGGTTATGATCGATATTTTGATATGGCTGGCTCTAGAACTAGAGGTCATAGTTCGAAGCTTCGTAAGATAACTTCTTTGCAGGATGTAAGGAAATACTTTTTCAGTGTAAGAGTAGTTGATAATTGGAATTCGCTAAGCGAGGAGGTAGTTAATGCTATCTCAATCCATAGTTTTAAGGACAGGTATGATAAGTATCACTAAGTATAAAATGGACCGATCAGGAGACGGGAAGATACGAGCTTTGGCCTCTTTCCCGTAAACACAATTAGGTAATCACTTCCGTAATAGCTGATGCACCCACACATGCTATTTCCCTGACAATATTATACTAAAAATAACTTTGCTGTTTGTTCTTAATGCTTTTCTTTTCTTATTCTTATTATTATGACGAGCGACGACGCCTAATGGTAGATATTGGAACTAATGTACGTATTTTAAGAAGATATTTATATGCTTTTATTCTTATTCGATAAATGCAAATGCCCGCTGCATTCTTATTATTATTATGATGAGTGACGACGCCTAATGGCAGATATTGGAACTACTGTACATATTTTAATAAGATATTTATATGCTTTTTTTTCTTATTTATTGTACAATAACATGATATTTTTTGTGCTTTTGTTTTTAATTATAGCATTGGGATCCATATCCTCGAACAAAGAAAGTTCTTTTCGATAAATCCAAATGCCTGCAGCATTCTTATTCGTATTCTATTATTATTAAGAGTGACGATGCCTAACGGTAGATATTGGAACTACTGTACGTATTTTAATGAGATTTTATATGCTTTTATTATTATTTATTGTACAATAACATGACTTTATGTGCTTTTGTATTTATTTATAGCATATGGCTCCATATCCTCGAACAAAGAAAGTCCTTTTCGATAAATGCAAATGCCTGCTGCATTCTTATCATTATTATTATGACGAGCGACGGCGCCTAACGGTAGATATTGGAACTACTGTATGTATTTTAATAAGATTTTATATGCTTTTATTCTTTATTGTACAATAACATGATTTTATGTGCTTTTGTTTTTATTTATTGTACAGTAACATGATTTCATGTGCTTTTAATGGTTTTCTAGTGATATTATGATTCAAATATTTGTAACGGACAAAAAAAAAAAAAATTTTTTTTTTAAACCGACGTATAATCGAGAAAGACTTAACTCGAAACGACTTAAGCCGAGGTATACCTTTATATATATATATATATATATATATATATATATATATATATATATATATATATATATATATATATATATATATATATATATATATATATATATATATATATATATATATATAGTGTTCCCCCACATACCGCGGTAGTTCGGTTCCGGGACCTGGCGCGAACCAGGAAATCCGCGGAGTAGGATTAGCCTATATGTACATAGATATTTTAATATATTTTTATGCTTACACTGTATAAACCCTCCCTGTACTGTTAAAAAAACACCCTTTACATTATAAATAACAGCAAGCAACGTAATTTTTTATGAAAGTGATAGGAAAACTTACCGTGAATGAGGTGATGATGACTTGACATACATAGGTATAGTATTTTACAATAATTTTTACGTTTACGTAAAATAGCAGCCGACATCCACAAATTTTTCCTTCTTTCAACATTTCTAAGAGTTTCACTTTATCTACAATGGTTAACATTTTCCTTTGCCGCCTAGGCTCACTTCAAGAAGCCTTAGAAGATGAAGGATGCTTGGGAGGCATTGCAAAGGTTAAAATATGCGAGTAAAAAAATCACAAGCAAAACATATTAATAATAATAAGCACAACGTGAATGGCGCACACGAGGACATGAGGAGGAACTATCGGAAAGGAGATTACATCAAAATGAATGAGCTTTTTGCAGTTATTGACTGGAGAACCTTATTTTGCAACAAATCTGTACAAGAAATGTATGACATCTTTTGCGAGAAATATGGGAAGATAGTAGATTGCTGCATACCTGTCACCAAAGTAGGTGTCATTCATGCCAGAGAGAAATGGTTCGATAATGGGTGTAAAAGAGCTAAGGAGTGGAGAGACAAATGCTGGAAAAGGTATAGGAGGAGAAAAAACATAAATGACTGGCAAACCTACAAAAGAGCAAGAAATGACTACCTAAGTAAAAGGAGAGAGGCAGAGAGAGACTATGAGAGGGACATCACCAGGAAGGCTAAAGAAAATCCCAAGCTTTTCCACAGCTTTATCAGAGGAAAACTGAAGGTAAAAGAACAGGTTTTAAGGCTAAAGAGAGCGGATGGAAGCATCACTGAGACGGATGAAGAGATCTGCAAAGAATTGAACAAGGAGTTTCAGTCAGTATTTACAGTAGAAAATACCCCACCTCCTCAGATTGCAGTGATAGAAGCTCAAGGGTTGGTATTAGAGAACATCAACCCTACAGCCACAGAGGTATGCAAAGCGCCGATGGATTTAGATGTTCATAAAGTTACAGGTCCTGATGACATATCCCCTCATGTGCTTAAAAAATGCGCAAACACAATATCAGTGGCACTAAGTATCATATTTAAGGAGTCACTGGAGTCGGGGGAGATTCCAAGATGCTGGAAACAAGCAAATGTGATACCCGTCTTCAAAAAGGGAAGGAGGGATACGGCTCTGAACTATAGACCAGTTTCCTTGACCAGCATAGTTTGCAAAGTTATGGAGAAACTACTAAGGAAACATATCTCTCTTCACTTGGAATCCTTCAACTTTTTGTCAGTGAGGCAACATGGCTTCAGAGAAGGTAGATCAACAGTAACAAACTTATTAGAATTTTATGATGAGGTAAGCCAAATCTTACAGGAAAGAGAGGGCTGGGCAGATTGCATATTCCTAGACTTCCAGAAGCGTTTGACACTGTTCCACATGGGAGACTTATTAGGAAGCTGCAATCAATGGCTAGAATAGGTGGAAATGTTTTGGAATGGATAAAGACTTACTTAGAAGGAAGGGAACAGAGGGTTAGAGTAAGACACTCAGTGTCTGAATGGAGAAGTTAGTAGTGGAGTTCCACAGGGTTCAGTTTTAGGGCCATTTTTGTTCCTTGTATATGTAAATGACCTACCAGAGTCTGTAAATTCATTCATGAATATGTTTGCAGATGATGCAAAGATTGTGAAGAAAGTAAAAAACGAGAACAATGGTAGAGAACTTCAGGAGGATCTAAATAATCTGCATGAGTGGTCAGAAAAGTGGCTAATGAAATTCAACACTTCAAAATGTAAGGTAATGAGAATGGGTACAAGTGCAAGAAGGCCCAAGCTTGACTACTCGGTGGCTGGAGTACAACTTCAAGAGACAGAAAATGAGAGAGATCTAGGAGTAAACATACTGGCAGATTTGTCTCCAGAAATACATATAAATGGCATAGTAAGGGCAGCATATGCATTCTTATCAAATGTAAGGGTAGCCTTCAGGCACATGGACAAGGAAATGTTCAGAAATATTTATGTAACCTATGTGAGGCCAAAACTCGAATATGCAGTCCAATTTTGTAATCCGCACTTGAAAAAGCACATAGCTAAGCTTGCAAAAGTTCAAAGACATGCCACGAAACTGGTGCCAGAAATACGCAATCGCAGTTATGATGAGAGGCTGAGGGAATTAGACTTACCATCACTCGAAGCTAGAAGAGTGAGGGGGGATATGGTGACAGTCTTTAAATTCCTTCATGGTTATGATAGGGTGGATAGGAATCGATATTTTGATATGGCTGGCTCTAGAACTAGAGGTCATAGTTTGAAGCTTCGTAAGAAAACTTCTTTGCAGGATGTAAGGAAATACTTTTTCAGTGTAAGAGTAGTTGATAATTGGAATTCGCTAAGCGAGGAGGTAGTTAATGCTATCTCAATCCATAGTTTTAAGGACAGGTATGATAAGTACGACTAAGTATAAAATGGAACCGATCATTAGACGGGAAGATACGAGCTTTGGGCTCTTTCCCGTAAACACAATTAGGTAATCACAATGGAAGATGGTGGAAGCCTTTGTCCGAAACGCTGATAGCGGTATCGTATTTTACATATTGCAATACTGTTAGTATTTATGTTTCTTTTTTTACTCTTATTATTCTTACGATAAGAAATACGTTTTTTTATCAATAAAATCATGAAACTACTGGAAATATAAATATATATGCTAGCTCACGTAACTGCGACCCCAATACATTGTACGCTATCGAACACAAGTAAAAACGTTTAATAAGCATAACATGAATGGCGCACACATGAGTTAGACTGAACGAGTCTTGTCTGAAACGCTGATAGCGGTAACGTATTTTACATGTTGCAATATTGTTAGTATTTATGTTTTTTACAGTTTTATTATTCTTAGGCTAATAAATACGTTTTTTTATCAATAAAATCTGGAAACTACTAGAAATATAAATATATATGCTAGGTCACGTAGCTGCGACCCCAATACATTGTACACTATCGAACACTATTTCGCATGATGCAATAATGTGAGTTATACTGTACGTACGTATATCATTCAGTTATTAGTACAATGTATATTAATTTAAAATTCATTTACTTATTTGATGATTGTACAAAATCTATTGTATTTATTCATTGTAATTTGGACCAAATATTCCTTTTGTAAAGATTATACTGTACTTTTCAAAAGAGGTGGTCAATAAACGTATCTATCTATCTAAATTTATGTTTTTTACTATTTTTTACTGTTTTATTATTCGTAGGATGGGAAATAAATTATTTTTATCAATTAGATAATGAAATATGTTTTTTTTCAATAAAAAAAACTTTAAATACAGAATTTTTTTTTTTAATATTTTTGCATATACCCATAAAATAAAATAATAATTTATATATATAAAAAAAACGGGATACAGTGAAACGGGAATAACCGGGGGAACACTGTATATATATATATATATATATATATATATATATATATATATATATATATATATATATATATATATATATATATATATATACAATAATCCCTCGCTATTTCTAGGTTCACCTATCGCGAATTCAGTGCATCGCGGATTTTTTTTTTGGAAAAAAAAAAAAAAAAATACAAAAATAAAAATATTTAAAGATTATTGCCAAAAAATTATAAAATAAAACAGCCTTTATCAGGCTGAGAGTGTAATGACCTGTCAGATGTGAAGGGATTATAAGATGTAATGAATATCCAGTTCTCTGCTGGGTTTCAATATACCACTGCATTACTTTCATGATGTTTATTCCAATAATTCTCCTTAGATCTTATTATTATTGGAGACAATAATTTTCCTTTGATGATGATTGTGGAGATTATTATTAAGGGCTCATCATTGTTTGTACATCTGTTGGTTTATTTACTTTAATAACTGTGTACAGTGCTCCTCCCTAGTTGGCTGGGACAAAGAGAGTGTGGGGAGTTGGGTAGAATAGAATGTTGGAGAGAGAGAGAAACATCTTTAATTAACTCTTGTTCATTCAACCAAAACTACATTATTTATTGTAAAAATAATGGTTTAATTACAAATTCGTAATAATAATAATAATAATCTCCACAGTCATCATCAAAGGAAAATTATTGTAGCTAATAATTATAATAATAATATCTAAGGAGAAGTTTTGGAATAGACATCATGAAAGTAATGCAGAGGTATATTAAACCCAGAAAAGAATTGGATATTCATTACACATATTTTATAATCCCTTCACATCTGAAAGGTCATTACACTCTCCATCTCTGTTTCTCTTTACAGCCTGATAAAGGCTGTTTTATTTTATCATTTTTTGGCCCATCCTGGTGTCATAATTATCTTAAAAAAATATATATATATATATATATAATTTTTCATTTAAGGGGTTCCTACTTTGCGGAAATTCACCTATCGCGGCAGGCCCCGGAACCGAACCCCCGCGATAAACGAGGGATTACTGTATATGTATATATATATATATATATATATATATATATATATATATATATATATATATATATATATATATATATATATATATAATTAAATATATATATATATATATATATATATATATATATATATATATATATATATATATATATATATATATATATATATATATATATATACAAATTCACAATTATATATTCATATTTAATATTCAAGATCCTCTATCAATGAGAAATTTATGTTAGGTATTGGAATGACTTTTCTCAAACGAAAAATTCCTATTTTCCTCCCCATGAATGAAAATTATGGGGACACATAAAATGGCAAACTGAAGCAACGGCACCATTCACTTGACCAATCTGTCACAGTTGCATGAAGTACACGTATGCAACCATTGCACTAATAAACAAATGTATCAAACCCTGTGACCATAACATATATTTGAGAAAGGTGGTGAAAATTAAAATGGCAAATCGAATATAGTGTACTAATAATAAATATATTCCTTAAAAAAATTCCCATCACTTCTGGGGTCCAAATTCCTAATAATTTTACCATACACTAGAACCATGAACGTGTCAGTGATTTCCATTAAAAGTATGGACCCAAAGATTCAGGAAATTAGTAAGAAACATTATATTCAGCAAATGTCTTGAGATTACATACCAGCAGTTTCTAAGATATATGCTCTATAGATGGAAGGACTGGCAGAGAAATAACATTTAGGGTACTAGAATAGGCATAGCACCTACCCTGTACTTAGTCTCCTCCAACTTCTTTTGTCTATGATACACCATTTTGTCACAATGTCCCCTCTCAAATGGGGTTTAACACAAACATAGGGATTAAGGCTGGATTCCCTTCATAATGCCCTACAATGGAATCAAACCCTAGTGAGTCACTTCCTGACTTGCAGACTTACACTAACCGCACCCCCAACTTACTTAGTCTGTGAATTTCTATCAAGGCAAAATTAACAAGCTCGTCTCTTACCAAGTGCAGTACAAGGGAAGAGCCAAGCTCTTGCCTTTTACAAGTGTTTGGTTTACAACCAAGTTTGTACTTAGCTAATGAAAGAGACTGAAGGAAAAGTCGATCTTGGACTAAATACTAAAGAGGCTTTTTACATGTGAAACTAAAGGCAATTTTACCAGCCTATTAAAAGAGATGCAACAGCAACTAAACAAGTGAAAAAAAACACTCTCCTGCTTTGTATTCCTTAGTTCTAAAACGAAATTGGTACGAAAATCTGTTTAAGACTATCATCCTCCAAGTAGCTTTAAAATTTACTACATATTTAGTGTATTCACAGTGCCACTTGAAAACATTACAGTGTTATAAAAAAGCTTGTTTATGTTTTAGATGACACTATTAATCTCCATGATAGGGGTAGACACAGTGTGTGGATGCCTTTACAAACATTCCATAGTGAGTTTTAACCTGTCAGCTGCCTCCCAACTCGTGTGCAATATTTCTAAGATACTGTGGTCCCCACAATGTCTATATAAACTTCCATGTTATGCATACTTTAAAAATACTGCTTTCAATATTATCCAAAAGTGAACACTAAATTCTTTTTTTAAAGTATACAACACAAATAGATGACATACAATCAATCACATATAGAAAACCAGGAGTAAAACTGATATGAGTATAATAGCTCATTACTGATTAAAATAGGGTATGGCAGGTCTAATACAGCATTAATTTACCTCACTTACGTATATCTACCATGTGCTCTCTTTGCACTGTAAATAACGAAAAGCAATTACATCACTTCAATACATCGGAATTAGAGAAAACTATATTCTATTCATATAAAATCTAGCTGCATCTTACTTTGAACAAAGCTGCTAAAGAACAAGGACAGTAATGATATCATAATTATTGATAAGAATAGAAACTGCTAACACTTACAGCTAAGAACTTACGACTGCAAGTTTGGTCAACCATGACGTATAAAAAAAAATTAAGTATTTATTCTTGGGAATATATAATAATTAATGAATATATCCTAAGTCACACAGTTCACCAATTGACAACAGTGGAATGCTTATAAAAAAAAGAAAGACATTGAAGAAGCACAGTTGTTTATTAGAGCATTCGGTGGGATTGGAAATTGTATTCCAGTTCATAATAGGTAAACAGAATGCAGTCATTACGAAAGCCAATTAGTTCTTTACAACTTGAAGAGGCTAAGTGAGGTGATGATTCTCATACAGATACAAACATTTATAATTTACTCTCAATATTTTAAAAAATAACTTTCTTGTACTAAATTACTGCATATATCATTGCATTTAAATATAAACTATTCAAGAATCCCATATACACTTATTATGGAGACAGCATAAACTTGGGTCCTATATATTACAGATGGTGATATATTCTGTGAACTCCATAGCTAGCCACACCAATCTGATAATTCTAAGTCTGTACTAAAATTGAGTATCTACAGAGATCCATCTAAGTATACGTGGCACCACAGAGATCCATTTAAGTATATGTGGCACCATAGTGCCAAAATAGCTACCTATGATTATCAAGTTTCAATTGCTACTGCAGTCCACAGGTAAAGATATGCTAACAATATTTGGTATCTTTGTGTCTAACTATAATTTTCATTTCAGTGGTCTTATATCTTACCAATTCCAACATCCACACATAGCTATAATGAGATTCATGGACACAGATTACCTTATGTAAGTATCAGAGATCAGTAAAAGTAATGAACTAAAATGGAAATTACCCATCAATCTTTTGGGACAAAATTAATAACAGAAACTGCATTGTATTCAATAACAATCTAAGAGTATCAACATACCAAAAAATTAAACCATCTTTTTCAGAACACAGTAATTACAGTTAGCCTCTCTGCCATGAAAATATTTGAAAACTGAACATGTAACATGAAGAAATAAAGTGAGAAATATGTACAACGAGCAATTTAAGCTGCCTAAACGCCATACGATGTGTTTGTTACATATTTGCTCAGGCTGTTAGGGTGCTAAACTCGTATTGACAACGGACATTCTGGCACAAAAAAATTTTCATATATTGGAAATTAACTATCTCTGCAAATAAAGATGGAACCAAAATGGCCGTGCCAAAACTTCAGAGCCCAAACGGAATCGCCCAATTGTCCTATTCCATAAAAAACACCATTTCAACTTGCAATACTGAAGTAGATACATTGGTATTACTTTAGTGTGTGATCAACAAACATGATTCTTTTGTCTGTGATCCACATATACAATTTAACCGAAGTGTGTGATCTAAAAAAAAAAAAAAAAAAAAAAAAAAAAAAAAAAAAATATATATATATATATATATATATATAAAAAATAAAAAATTAATTAATTAATAATAATAATAAGTCTTCCCGATGGATTGCTGGACATATGACTGGCAATAATTTATAACTCCTTAATATGGATTAAAATCAGGGGTGGGTTTTCGTATGAGTTTTGAAGAAGTTTTAGAATAAAATATTGCTAAGCTTGTGGGATTTTAAATGTTTAGCACAATGACTGGAAGTTCATGTTAATCTTTGTATATAAATCAGCCCAGCTAAATACAAAGGTTATCGTAGATCATTTCAATCAATCAACACGAGATTGAAAATTTTACAATAAAGGTTAGGCTAGCTTTGATTAGGTACATCTATTTTCTCAAATATTAGCATAAATACCTTTCTCAACATGTAGATTACACATTTTAGTTGAGCCAATGCTAATAATGTCGATCACATTCGGCAAGCAGACCATACACTAATAAATTCTTATCATATTTATATTTGAGTTACATAAGAAATTAGCATAATGAAATAATGACCCAATCACTACTTAAACTACTGTAGAACAGACTACTAAAAGACTGGGTTTCACTGTAACAACAGAACAGTAGCTACTATCATTACCCTGTCACAGAAAATACGAGAGCTAATTTAATTCTCACCAAATGTCTTTCACGCTAAATTTATCTTATGATACAGTTATAGAGTGGCATACTACATTATAAGACACTACTGGTATGTTACACTGAGGATTATTTTCCTTATTTATAGTATACCAACATCTTATACAAGTGTAAATCTTACTATTAATGCCCCTACAATCCCAGACTTACTGACATCAACCTCTTCCCCAGCAATGACGAAGTATCTCGTGTCTTGCCTGTCTGATACTTTTCAGCAAGGATGAAATATCTCGTCAATATGTTACCATACAAATTATGCTTTGAACAAGGATTCTCTTCTATTTCGGATCTCTCTGAGCCTTCTTAGGGTAGAGTAATGAATTTTTGTGTTAATCATACATCCACCAAACCCATTCACTGCATCACAGTAAGAAGTGAGACTTAATTCGTCAAAATTGAAAACTCTTCTGGAAATAATTTGCTGGTGAAGAGGTCAATATGCAAGTAATTCACAAGTTAACTACAGTTTATAAACTTACTATTATATTATAGTACTTATATTACTTCAAAGAGAATTTTACAAATCTGTACACGTATGCTTGTGAACCTTGGCAATATCTAATCTAGAAAAGATAATTAAAACCCTTTCTAGCTATATCTATTATTACTACGGACTTGAATATTACCACAGAAATACTAAATACACACATTTAACCTTTGGTATCTAACAAAATATAAAAACTAAATTTCTTTGAGTATTTTAATACAATGAAAACTACTGGAGTACATTCATATGCTAGTAAAAAATAAAAATTCAATTAAACATGAAATTTGCAGCAAGTATGGTTATGTAATACTGTACTTACAAAATTCATGGATTATTATTTGAAGTTGAATTAGGTATATAATTTTATTTACATTACCAAATTCAAATATGTGCTGCAAGTCAAAACTGGTAAGTAATGAGATTCTGCAAACAATAGCTACTAAAGCATGAATAATATAACTGATACATATTTAAAGCAATGACCCATTTTTCCTTTATAAAACTCAACGACAAAAAACTTAAATTTTTGCTTGTAAAATAACAAAATATGCACCATTTTGCGTCACAACTAGTCCCCATTCGAATAGGGGTGGATACAAAATTAAAAAAAAAAAATCTTAACTACCTCTATTGCATAAAATATCTGTATAAGAACCACTGTCTTTCATGATGCCATTCATAATATCAAGGAACATCCTACAGTATCATTACACGTAGGATTAAATGTTATATAGCCATGATCTACATAAAGCATGATAAAGTGTACTAATTCTTCTTCGTCTTCATCTTTTCCCACTTTTATGTGGGGTCGATGTTTCTGGCCAGTGTTCTCCATATGTTTCAGTCCCATACTAATATATAGGCTTTTTCTACATACAAAAAAAAAAAAATAAAAGCCAATGAACAGTTTACTTGCACAATACAGAAATAAAATAAGCTAACAGAGTATATATATCAATCAGTTTCATAATAGCTTAAGAATGTATTAATTTCTTATATATTGGAGAAGAGACCTTTAAATTCTTCCACAAATAAGTTTTTATAATACAGACTTCGATGCTTTATTGTTAAATGTGCAGAAAAATATCAGTCTTGAAATACAGAGTGGTACCGCTTCATATCATTTTACTTCTTTTTATTTCATCTTTTTCCTTTTTCCTCACCAAGTTACTTCACTTGCTGGAGCCAATTAGTTTATACTCTGTTTCTTTCTAGCTGGGCTTGTTGTTTGGCTTATAAAATATGAAAAATAAATAATTTACACTACCATTAACATATACATCACTGCATAGTATTACCAATAATATTACTCTTCTTATATCTAGACATGCATAGGAAAAATAATCAAGGAATATGTACATTCCTTTAACTAAATTCAAGAACATTAATTCTATGAATGAAAATATTAACTTTAATGAAAAATAATCAAGGGCAATTTTTAGCCAGTATGCAAAACCACACCTGTGGTGAGGGCGGATATTAGAGAGTGGTGTGATGCAGAAGAATGCAGGGGATAGACCAATATGAAGACTATTTTTACCCGCTGTGGCAACCCCTGATGGGAGAAGCTGAAAGATTTAATTATGAAGAGAACACACATTATCGATACTGCATCCACCTCCCCGTAGTATTTGCAACAATTACATTGCTGACACGCTCCAAGTCACCCATACCCTGGTTCATGGCTGTTACATCTTGTTCAAAATTCTGCGATGGAGAATGAAACTGATTCCACTGACAGTAATTTGGTGGAGCCCTAGAAGGGTGCTGAGGAGTTCTAATCATTGCACGATTTTCATTCCCGTAAATAATTCTGGAATTTAGAATAATATATAGTATGTTATTCCATTCAACATATATTACATCAGGTTGCTTGCCATATTAGGTGTTACTAAAAATCCATTTGAACAAGAGGTGGACACAGATGGGTTGCAGCTAGAAAATTAAGACTGGATGCCCTTTCTAATACCAAGTGGTGAGTTCGAAAACAGGTTTGTTACTTCCAGAGTAGAGTGCTTTAACCACAAAGCCACCATGATCCCCATTAACAAAGTAAATTTCCACAAACAAAACATAGCTAAATTATATAACACTATTGAAAAACTTTAAAGTACCACATGTAAATTAATGTATTACATATGATAAATGGTTTTCAGTTAAGTAAAGCATTTGGCTATATACCTGCTTTCCTATCCTATCCTCTCTCTACAATAAATAAATCAATGAGGGCTTTGATTTTTGTATTTCTTAGTTTGTCCTTTGGTACATTTGTGACAGTTATTTCAGTAACAATATTCCTTACGCATGATGCAACTGGTTTACGTCAGACTCACTTTTCTACTACATGCAAGTGGTAAAACAAACTTAAGGCTTTGTTACTACTTTGGAACAAAGTTCTAAATATGAACTTTGATTCAAAATCTTACATGCCTACTATACAATGACACAATTTCCCTTGTAAGAAAGGTGACTCAGTCAAAACATACACATTTATTATATGCTAATGTAATTCGATCACCCCTCTTAGCTCCCAGGGGATAAGGGACTCCCTCATATTCCCTCCCCACCACCCTGCTTGGGTCATCCATAGAGATAACTATTAAATATGTACAAGTTCTTTAAAACTCTTACCTCCTAGGAGTGGCAGTCTGCAGTCGTTTGGGGCCTTTGGCAAAGCTATATGGTGTACGAGGGGTGCTAACATCAAAGGGTGTGTATAGCTTCCCAGGCGTTTGTCTTACAGGTCGGGCAGGAGTGCGTCGAGGAGTGTGGGTGGGTGTCCCTCCTCCGTCAAGTTTATAACGACGGCGAGTTGAATTTCGGAAAATCTGTTAAAGATCCAATTCAGTTATAATTGTAGCAACTCAGTTTAATTCTTAATGCAAACTGTGTAAAGTCAGTGACGATGCAAGCTTTCCTCCCTTACTCTAAACGTATGTAAATTGTTGTTTTGTGTCACTATTAATACCCATTACAGGGGTGGACACAGGTTGGAATTAGGGCAGGATGACCTTCCTAATGCACCGTGGTTGGTTTGATAATATGTTTGACCCCTCCGGAGTAAAGTACTCTACCACTGAGCTACTGTGGCCCCCTCACCGTTTGTGTATATAAAGTTATAATATACGACCATGGAAAATTCATATTTACTTGTAACCAAAGAAAAATGCTCCTAACGGAGACTACAGGAAAAAGTTGTTTTTAAACAAGACATTTCTTTGTTTCTCTGTAAAAATTATGTATGAGGGAGTATATTCACAAGCATAAAAAAAATTCCTAGAATTCAAAAGAATTTAATGAGACTTTCTAAAAAATTATAGAACCACAGTAGTGTAATGGTTAGAGCACTCAAATTGGGAAGGGCCAAATCGGTGCTGTAGTCTTCTGGTGGGCGTTAGGAAGGGCATTTATTAATATTCCTTCATATAATATTTATCGCTATGACAGTGGTAGAGGTGGAGGTGTATGTTTATATGTTAAAAATTATTTGAAGGCCACTGAACTAAATCTTGAAACTGAGAAGCACGAAGGAGTGGAAGATAAATGGATCTCTGTCCAACATAAAAAGTTTCCTTCTATTATCATAGGCTGCGTGTACCGCCACCCCAAAGCCTCGGTAACCTCTTTTAGCTATATTTTGGACGTTTTTAAGGAGATAATTTTAAAAAACAAACCAGTTTTTATATATGGCGATTTTAATGATGATCAACTAAAAAGAGAAAATAAAATGAGTAGACTTATTAAGAATTTAAATCTAGAACAGATTATAAATAAACCAACTAGAATCACTCCCACTTCAGTTTCCCAAATCGATCTAGTAATAACAAACTCCAAACATATGATAACTAAGTGTGACGTAATGCCAAGCCCTATAGCAGACCACGAGGAAATTGTAACGTCCCTAAATATTCGCAAACCAAAGAGACAACCAATCTTTAAAACATTCAGATGCTTAAGAAATTATTCACAAGAATTACTTTGTAGTTTACTTATGAATGAAGTACATAAATTAAATGAAATTCTATATACCGATAATATTAATATACAAGTAAAAATTTTAACCAGTGTCTTAACATCATGTATAGATCGATGTGCACCACTCGTGACAAGAGAAATATTTCGTCCCCCCGCTCCTTGGATAACAGATGACATAAAAAACATTATGAAAGAAAGAGACAAACTACAAAATGAAGTAAAACTACAAAGAGATAATATCCCTTTAAGAGAAAAGTTTACAGAGCATAAGAAACAAGTAAAATCATTATTAAGTAACAGTAAAAAACAGTATTACAAAAATGAATTTCAAAACGCTAAAGGCAATATCTCTGATACATGGAAAATTGCTAAAACCATGCTTTCCAATAACTGTAATAAAAGTAGTAACATATCAATTATACCCGATGAGGTAGATGTAAGTGCTAAAGCAGAAGAGTTCAATAATTTTTTCGCTGAAGTGGGGAAAAAAACCTTTGAAAAAACAAAAAAAGAAATAATAAATGAAATCAATAATAGTAATGGTGGTAATAATAATGATGATGGTAGTAGTAATAATAATAGAAATGTTGATAATGGTGTAAATAATAATGATGGTGGTAGTAATGGTAATGATAATAGTGATGATGGTAGTAATAATAATAATAATGTTAATTTGGAAGAACATAGTGCATTCAATAGAAGTAATGATGTCTTTAACCCTACTACAGTAGATTGTAATACAGTAATCTTAGTAATAAAAAATCTGAAAGACTCTAATGCATATGGATCAGATGGAATTTGTTTTCGTTTTATTAGAGATTCATTATTTGTAATAGCATATTATCTGACGGTAATAATCAATACTTCCATAGTTACCAATATTTACCCAGATTTATGGAAAAATCCCCATGTAATTCCTGGTTTTAAAAATGGAAATCCTGACGACGTCTCTAACTATAGACCAATCTCTTTACTACCAATTTTATCAAAGATACTTGAAAAGATTGTTGCAAATCAGTTAAGTGAGTTTCTTGAAAAAAATAAACTTATTGCAAAAAGTCAACACGGTTTCAGGCCAAAATTATCAACTGAAACTGCCTTATTGAAAATATCAGATGAAATATACAAAAATATAAATAAGAAAATATCATTGCTACTACTACTCGATCTTTCTAAAGCTTTTGATAGTGTACACCATACCATCTTATTAGAAAAATGCAAAAAAATGAACATTGACCCAAGCTGGTTCGAGAACTATTTAAAAAACCGCTACCAGTCAGTCAGAATAAAAGATGTAGTTTCAAGTCGCAAGAAGGTATTGTTTGGGGTCCCTCAGGGATCGATCCTAGGACCTATACTTTTTCTAATATATGTAAACGATCTAGTAAAATATTTACCTAACTGTTATGTCATTCAATATGCTGACGATACTCAAATCTTAATTGAAGGAGAAATTAATGATTTAGAAAATATTATTCGTAGAGCAGAAGAAATTTTGTATATGGCTAAACGTTACTTTCTAAAAAATGGTCTGTTACTTAATGAAACTAAAACCCAATCTATTCTTATCGGATCCAGACAATTATTATCAGAAGTTGATGACAATCTTCATATAAATTTTAACGGTAATATCATTAAGCCAATGAACTCGGTAAAGAACCTAGGTGTCTATTTTGACCGTTACATGAATTTTGAAATGCATATAGATGAAATTTATAAAAAAGTAATGGGTACTCTAATATATCTAAATAGGGTAAAAGACTCATTTGAAACATCAACTCGTATAATAATTGTCCAGTCCTTAGCTATGAGTTTAATTAATTACTGTCTCAAAGTTTGGGGATGTACATATAAGACTCAATTACAAAGAATACAAAAGTTACAAAACTTTGCAGCACGAGTGGCTGTTGGCAATGTAAGAAAATACGAGCACATCTCTCCTGTTTTAAAAGATCTAGAATGGATAAAGATTAGAGATAAATATGTTTTTGATATATGTACCTTTGTTTTTAATATACTAAGAAACAATCTTCCTGATTGCTTGTATAATTTTTCTAAAGTAAGCTCAGTTACCGGGTTAACTACCCGTCAAGGGGAAGATTTATTAGTACGAAGGTCTAAAACTGATATTGGCTCAAGAGATATAAACATTCGTGGACCTCATTTATATAATCAGCTTCCCAGAGAACTAAAAAATGCTGGTTCAGTGTATACTTTTAAATATAATCTTAAGAAGTTACTCTTAAAGGAAGATTTTACTTGTAAATTTTAATAGTACACCCATCTTTATGATTTGTTTGTTTTAGCATGTCTATATCGTACACCACAGATGTCTATCTGGAATATATATGCATCTTATTTGAATACCCAATGTACGTTGGAAATAAAGATTTATTATTATTATTGTTATTATTAATACCCTTGCTCTAACGTGTCTGTGTCCACCTCCCATTCAAATGGGGATTATGAAATTCAAATGAGTAAGATATTACACACCTGTGTAAATGCAGAAAAGGAAGTACGGACTCCCTGAAGAGCACGATTCATCTTTTTCCCTCCTTTATGAAGTATTTTGCTAGTCTGCGGTTTAAGCTGATTTACATTTTCCTGAAAAGTACTCCAAATTGGTGCGACACCAGAAGGCAATTCCTGCAGAGGTCGGCGAGGAAACGAAGAACGGGCAGCATTTCCAAGTTTTGGATCATGATTCTGAGGGCACTGGATATTCTCAATGTTGGAATAATGACTTTGTATGGTGCCCAGTCTATTAAAATCAAAGCTCTTGTGACGGGGCATTGGTCTTGGCACATTCTCTTCTGGGTATTGTGATGACTGTCTGCAAAACACAAAACCAAGGAGCTTGTCCGATTTATTTAATTCTATTTTCTTGCTTGTCTGGTTACGGTAATATTTTCTTTTGCATCCTCCAGTCATTAAGAAAAAGTCTAAAAAACTAAAAACCAGTAATATCAATTAGCAAATAATTTCTTACCCGAAGGTGAATGAACTCAACTAAACCTATCCTAATGTTATAACAGTAGTAAAAAGGAACAAAAGTCAACTAAGACAGGTTTTAACAATATATATATATATATATATATATATATATATATATATATATATATATATATATATATATATATATATATATATATATATATATATATATATATAAATGCTGGTAACCATTGACCTTGAATTCATGTCAAATTTTCGTATTATCTTTATTGTAGTATGGATTTCACAGTATAGTACAATATATATATATATATATATATATATATATATATATATATATATATATATATATATATATATATATATATATATATATATATATATATATATATATATTCGAAGCATCATTTAAATTAATGGGAATGTATTAATTTTCACACCAACTAGTGAAATGAAAGTATAGTACACATACTTTTCAAAAACTAAAGAAAAAAACAATTTAAATCACCTACTCACTTCATAACAGGGGGTTAACTTGTGTATATAACAAACATGTATTATAGTTCAAGATATTTTTCCTATCTGTGGGGGTGTGAAAGTAAACATTTATCAAAAGACTATTTAAATGGGATATGGACAATAACCCCTAACTCTTAATGCAAATTGGGACAATTGTCCCTTGAAATTATTAAAATTAAATAGATCATATAAATATGATATAATGAATAAAGAAAATTCCAGTGTGAGCAATTTAGTATTTCATACTTGGTTATAATTAGATTAGTTTGGAACAGGTTATATAAAAGGTTGGGTAAGGAACAATTTTCAGAAGCAGTTGTCCTAAAGGGAGATTGTCTCGGGGGGTAGGTAGCCCTAACTCCGTGCAAATAATAAAAAAAAAACTTGGCGTATTCAGCATGCATAGGCACCCATATCCCGTAAGGGACAGGGGAACATCCCTTCAACCCTCTTCCATCACCCCTAAAAATAACTATGATGTCTAAATTTAAATGGAATATCCATACTATCAACCTGACGTCATTCACAGATAATAAACACACGTAACCAGCTTCCGAAGGTCGTACCCTGGGGCTCGTGTAGGAGGCGGCAGCGGGGGTAATGGTCGTCTGGCTCTCCATTTCATATGCATATTATCGTGTCGTCCTTCGCTAAATCTATGTTGTAAATTGACTCTAATGTTGGGAGAGTTAGGCTGATAATGCTGGCCCAAATAGTCGTCGCTATGGGGTCGTCGTGGCCCAAAAAACGACCAGCTTTTCTTGAATCCGCCCGACATAGTGCAACGACAGCAACAGCTTAACGGGGTTTGTTTACGTTTTCAAAATGCCGCGCCTGGACCAACGGATGCCTTTGCCACGGTGCCAAATCTATCATGTAAAAAAATTCATATATAATTATATCCAAAACAGATATGGTTTTATTGCTTATAAATATGCATATTTTTACTTCATAATATTATAATGTGGCTATTGAATATCTATATAAGTAATTTCTCATAATTCTTAATATTACAATCTTAACTGGCATTTTCCATGAGAAAATTCTTGCGACATGACACATCCAATATTGGTTTCAAATATCATAAAAAGAGGTTTTTACAGTTGCATACAGACAATTATAATTTTCCATTGCTAGCTGAATACTCTTGATATATATATATATATATATATATATATATATATATATATATATATATATATATATATATATATATATATATATATATATATATATATATATATATATATATATATATATATATATATATATATATATATATATATATATATATTATATTATATATATATATATATATATATATATATATATATATATATATATATATATATATATATATATATATATATATATATATATATAATATTATAATTATAATTTTCCATTGCTAGCTGACTACTCTGATATATATATATATATATATATATATATATATATATATATATATATATATATATATATATATATATATATATATATATATATATATATATATATATATATATATATATATATATATATATATATATATATATACTGTATATATAGTCCAACCATTTCAAATTGACTAAGAATGAGAGAGAGAGAGAGAGAGAGAGAGAGAGAGAGAGAGAGAGAGAGAGAGAGAGAGAGAGAGAGAGAGAGAGAGAGAGAGAGAGAGAGAGAGAGAATAATTATCTGTCACATTTGTTGAAAAGATAAAATCTTTTATTTTGCTTAAATGACTGATTGGATAATATTACAACAACTGAGCAACAATAAGTGAAGACATATATGTTTTTTTTTATGAAAATAAAGTTCTGCAGAATAATAATAAATTTACATGTAGGAGCCAAGCGATTGAAAGTCCAAAATATAAATCTACGGAACAAAATGTTTTGAGGCATCGATATAAAGGCCGTCTCTATCAATTCGCTAGCAAAATAAAAAAAAAGGCAAATTCTTTTTATCTGTTGGTAATCAATAAATAACATATATAAAAAAGATCAAATTTTAATGCATAATTCTGTAATATAAAGGAAACAAAATTAGATTAGTTTAGTAATTATTTGTAAACTCATTTATGATCGAATAAACATTATATTGCCTTTACTTTAAAATTTATTTTAATAAATTATGTTCAATAAAAAATTATTATATATTAGAAGTTGAAATTTTATGATTCTATAATTATGCAAGGACTCTCTCTCTCTCTCTTTCTCTCTCTCTCTCTCTCTCTCTCTCTCTCTCTCTCTCTCTCTCTAATATATATATATATATATATATATATATATATATATATATATATATATATATATATATATATATATATATATATATATATATATATATATATATATATATATATATATATATATATATATATATATATATATATATATATATATATATATATATATATATATATATATATATATATATATATATATATATATATATATATATATATATATATATATATATATATATATATATATATATATATATATATATATATATATATATATATATATATATATATATATATATATATATATATATATATATATATATATATATATATATATTAATAAAAACCGTATTGTCATTAGAAATATTATTATAATTAAAGAAGCATTTAGGAAGATTTTGAACATGTTTATATAGAGGTGATAATAGAACTTGCTTTTTGAAGTTGTTTGACTTGATTAAGTAATTTGTTATTTATATTTATTCGGTGAATATAAAACATCGGAATGATAATGATGGATCCATTAGATGCCAGATATAGCTTCCAAAGAAGTATTTGATAAAATTAGGTGTCAAATCAAGGCTTGTCTTTCGTCCATGGCGTGTGGAAGGCTCCCCTAAGCTGGCCCAGTGGTCGAAAGGAACATATCAAATAGGGTTGGTTTGGGGTGTATTACATCTCTAATTTAAGCGTGTGATGTTGGTAAATGTTTACTTTTGCACCCCAGGCGAGTAAGATGGGCTGTGTGAGTTAACGAAGACAAAGACTGGTTACACAAGGCGATAAACAAAAAAAATATTACCTTACAATTTTGTTGTTGATTAAGCATGCAGCGTTAATTCCCCAACTCCAACCTGTCTGTATCCACTTCCATTCGATTGGGGATTAATGGTGGTTTATAAAGCTGCGAACACAAGGTATGACAACGTCAAACCACAAATACCTGTTATAACAGATCGGTAATCGAAATATTTGCCGGTACTGTTTTTTACAAGTACACCCCCAACAAATGAGAATATAATGCAGATAACTGACAAATCACAATAATAAAAAAAATGCTTTTGTTACAGAACTAACTTAACCTAATACTGAAGTAAATTTCATGAGGCGTTTTCTTAAATTTTGATTTTTATAAATTTAACTTTGCTTTGTTAAAAATGATATCAGTTACATAAATTTATTGTCAAGACTTAAGAAATTGTCAAGAGCTGAGAGACCTACAAGAGAAGCCTCCTAACCTTCCATAATTGTTAATAGGTAAGCAATGAAAAGGTAAACAAAGGTATACTAGCCTGCTGGCTAGTACAGTGGTAACGTGCTGGCTTCGCATTCACGAGGTTGAAAGATCGGTTCCCGTCCAAGACCGAGAGTTTAAGCTGTTTACTGGCAGGAACTGCTGTGGTTGGACACCACAGTGGGGGGTTGGGGCTTGCCCTGGCTGACGAATACCCATTGTATTGAAATGGAAATAAAGTTTGTTTGTTTGTTTGTTTGTCAATCAACCAGGCAGTTGATTTAGAAATCTGATGATGTTGCTAGTTTGTTGGTTACAGTAGTTTAGGCAGGGTTACACCATGTACCATACCACCAGTTTACCACAAAAAGATGGCTTTTACTTTTGTACAATTGAGGTATTATTCCAATTACGGTTACCCTAATCATTATTTTAACATTTCCCTATAGTACGTCAGTAGTAGCGAGCGAGTCAGGAGGTGACTGGGGAAAACTCCTGTACCGGTAATTTATTACATTAGGTTCGGTTTGATTAGGTGAGCTAAGTTAGTTCACTCCTGGATAAGAAAAGTTGATATTGAGGATTCATGTTTTTCATGTGTTTTGATTTTATTTTCCATGTATTACATATTCATCTAAGTCGTTTGGGGTGTTAAAGTAAATAGTTACCTTGATTTGTACATAAATTCACTCTGCAGTTAATATACTGAACCCAGTCATACCCCTGTGTGACACTTCAAGGTTAAATTGTACAGTTAGCCTCATTTACCGCATTAGCACAGTGGTTACAATTTTTGAATCTGGTAGCGACAAAACCATGTTTGAGCTCACTTTGAGGTGTTAAGAAGAGCATCCAGCCTTTATTCCCCAGCTTGGATGTCTGTGTCCACCATTTGAATGAGAAATAATAGTGACACAGTTGCGTTGTAAAAGTAATATTGGTTGCTGTTATTGTTACATTGTAATAGGAATTTGGAATGAATTCTCATGAATGTAGAGCAAGTAGAAGGTTTAATAAAATTAAGTACTACTGCAAAGGCTTGTTCATTTCAGACATTTTTCTGATATATTTGTGCATGTCACCATGGTCTCTTGTGGTTTGTTAATTTGTATAATCTATTCTTATGATGTGTTCTGATGAGTAAATTTAGTAAGATATATTGCCTTTTCATTGCAGGCTAGTGTAAAATGGCAGCGAGGCGGCAGTTCCAAGGCCAGTTTGGCATCAATGAAACGCCACTGACAATAGCAATAGAGAGTGGTAATTTTGGTTTGGCAGAAGAGATTATTTTATCCACCTCTGATATGAGCTACCTAAACGACGGTTCGTATCGAAACGTACCGTTACATATGGTTCTACATAATAATTATCATAGTGACCTGAAGCGTAACTTAAAATTAGCCAAGTTGCTTGTTGAGAAAGGAGCAAATCCTAATCTCTGTGTTTATGCAGATTTTGAGAGATCACCCAGTCCTTTTGAAGAGTTAGTCATATGTTATGAAATTCTTAAGTATTTTGTGAAAGGAATATCAGATGTTTTGTGTGATGAGCTGGAGATGTATTTAAGCAAGGAGGAAGTACTCGACAAGATTGTCAACAATACCGTGGATGTGGACGGCAGGTTTTGCACGCCCAACATGTACGATTGCGAAAGGCTTATTGAGCAGACAAGCATGCTCATAGACGTATTTTTAGAGTGTGGTGGTGATCCTAATGTTGTGACAACATTTGGACACAAGACTTTATTTCACTGGATAGTAGAACATGATCTCGAGTTGAGCGACAGGTTCCTGAGGACAAGTAGAGTCAATATCAACCTTTGTGATGTGCATGGAAACTCTCCATTGATGGATGCTATATTAAAAAATGAAATGGAGGATTCCATTCATCTTTACGAAGCATTTTGTGAAGTGGTCGATCCTTTAGACGTTAACAGCCACAATTGTGTGGGAGAGACCGCTCTTTTCCGTGCAAATTTTGTTGGTGCAACAGAAGTATCTTTGAAACTGTGCGGTCAAGGTGCTAAAGTAGACAGTGCCACGTGTGTCAGCCAGGTTCCTGTTTTATATTCTAAGGAGTGCGAAAAGTGTGCCAGTCATATTCAGTATCAAATATTTTACCTTCCTTCTCCGTTACTGGCTTCGTTATTGTCTGATGCACCAAGTAGATTACGATACTCTCACGTTGCCTCATATGAATCAGATTATAGTACATCCGCTCCTCATAAACATTTGATTGATAAGCTTGTTATGTCTTCCATATCTCCTATTATAGATCACAGCATTTTGAAAACTCATTTGCTTTCCGAAAACATATGTTCTGTGTCCTCACTCTTGGAGTATAGCAATTTTCACCACTTGAGAGATGGCAGAATATCTCTAGGTGACCTTGTAAATCTAATGTTTGGACAGTTGTCTGCAGGTTTAAGACAGTTGTGTATTAGAAAGATATTTGATCACGTTCTTGTGGTGTCTGATATACGCAAGAAGCAGTGGCCTACTATAGTATGGCAGAATATTTGCATAAAAGATTGCAAAGGAGCCTTGAATGAAGGCCACATGTCGGACCTGGTAGAAATGCTAGGTCTCCCACAGTCTTTTAAAATATTCTTTGAGATCGAGGCTGCTAAATATCAGTTGTGTAAAATAGTCATGAGTTTACAGTGTTTGGAATGTCAGCAAGCCTGCTCAGAGTCTGATATTTCCATGTATGACGAAGAAGAGGAGGAGGATGACTCCTTGTATCCGTCAGATTTGTCCTCGGATCCCAACGGGTCCATTCTCTTCTCGTCGGACATATTAAGTGAGGAATCCTCCGAAGAAGTGGATGATCTCTCTGATGCCGATCTCTCTGATAGCGGAGATGAACAAGAAGTAAGCGAGTTATCCATTGGATCTGGTGAGAAAGATGTAAGGAGGAAGATCAAGTGCAATTATGTAAGTCAGGGTTCCAGTTCTGAAAATATTCATGTGACTGTGGAGACGCTGTGTGAAGATATTGCAGAGAGTATGGCTCAACAGCATCACAGAATGAAGTGTAAAGGAAAATACCAACGATTCAGCGAAGAATGTACGGAATCAACCACCTCCAACAACGACATCTCTCCACCCCTGAGTGAGAGTGGTGAGATGCTGCCTGATCAAAAACCTTCTTCAGACGGTGAAGCTGATGAGAAGCTTCCGAAGAAGCTGTTGTTTGTAGAATGTGATAATGACTAATAGTGAATGAAGAAAGGAATATTGACAGACTGAAAATAGCTTAAAAGTCCCAAGTATAGAATTTTTATCATATTATTGAATGAAGATTAGTATATTAGAGAAGAAGACTGTGTTATTGTGTGAGGATGATTCTTGTAGGAATTGAACTTATTTTATGTGGGATAAGGACCCTGTTTATATATTTTTTAAAATTCACAGAGAATATAAGTTCAGCATACATTACATCATGGGTTTCATTTGTTTGGAATATGCTGTGCTTTTGAAACTCATTAAATTTTTGTTTCATATGCTGAGTTGTTAAAAACTTACACAAGATCATAAATGTTATCATACTTCTAAGTAACAACAATGAATATGCTTTCTGCTGTGAACTTACCTCACTAGGAAAATATAAAATGGTTATAATAAAAGATGTAAACATTCCTTATAAAGTGGAGAGTACTTATTATGTTACTTAATTTTGCAATTTCTTGTTTTAGTATGAGTTATTCCAATATTAAGGGATGTATAATGAATAATTGTGTATACAAAGTTTGGAGCTTTTCTTAACTTATTTTCATATATAGAAACAGATTGAACTCCAGTATTATACAATACAATATTTTTGAACATTCCTTGCAACCGCTAGCACAGTAAAGTAACTGGGGCTCTTGGACCTCATGGCAGTCAAAGTATGTTAGTTTCTGGTGAATGTGTTTGCTTTGACTACGCCACCCCTTTTACAAGGGGGACTACGGCTTTTGTATACACATACAGTATATACAGTACCTGTAAATGAATTAAGAGCTAGAATTTATAAGATTTAGGGGAACTTGGAAAATAGAACTGGTATACAGTATAAATATAAAAAGCTATTCTATTGTTAAAAAGTGCCCTGTTCCAAGGAAATGGAAATTTACCTTTAAAGCTGTACTTATTATATGTAAGGTTAAAGAATTTTCATAAGTTTTTCTAAATAGCATCTGTGGTAGAGCGTGAAAAGCCTGCACGTATGAGGTATACTCGAACATTTCTTTATTTTTACATTATTATTATCACTCGCACATACGTATTACTTAAACATTTGGTTTTAGTTGTACATTACTGTTCATCATCTTAATGGCATCATATTCAGTGTTTATGTTTTTGTATATATTATCAACAAAGGCGTACTTTTTCATTTTTATGCTTTGCTTAGTAGCTTTTACTTGCTGGCCTAATTATTATGACTAGTCTGAGGTGACCGTTTCCATTTATATTCAGCTATTTCTCCTAGTCTGTATTTTATGTAAAATCAATATGAAGTAAGATTTTTTTCAGTGCTTACATATGTATAAGAACAGGATACTCGGATTGGTAACAGTGTAAAGGTGAGCACAGTTGACTGCATGGTACACAGTCTGGTAGAATACAGTAGAAACAGTTAAAATTACTGTATTGTACAAGTACATAGCAAAAAAAGAATACTTAGAAAAAACTTTTACAGTGTAAAAAATCTGGTCTTTCTCTATGCTGATTGTGAACATGGTAGAGTGTGGTAGCTGAAGATCACAAGCAGTAGCTTTTTTTTATTTTAATACTGCCTAATCAATTTCACTTTCCTGTCCTGACCAATGGACTTCTTTTCCTTCTTGGCAGTTGTATTGCAAAGAAAGACGATTTCCTCTAGAGACAGTGTGGGAGTTTTGGAGAATCACTGTGTACACTCAGACAAGGGTGTATGTCCAACTGACTGCAATGGCTACTTACAGTAGACTGAGAGGGAGAGTTGAGAATGAGTGAGCATTTTGCTGGGATGCTAGCGCTGCTGGCTGCCAGAAAACTGCTGTTAGTTCGGCTAAGCAACACTCATGCTGCCAAACCCGGTGTGGCCAGAAAATTAGTGCCTACTACAAGTTGAGACCAACTGTAAATTCTGGTCACAACTGTGGTCATAGAAGCGTATAGGTCGTAAGTTGATGACTAACTGCTTAAAGTTAGTTGTCAACATACGACTGGTGCAACATATGACTACTTTACGTCTGCAACTGTGATTATGGTCTGTTAGATCTGGCCATGACTGTGCCCTGTCTAGCAGCATGAATGTTGCCCAGCTTGGAGTACGACAGTTTTCTGCTTCCAGCAGCGCTAGCATACCAGCAAGACACTTGTTCATTCATTTTTGTTTTCAGTCTACTGTTAGCAACAGTTGCAGTACATTTACATCCATTTGTGTCTTAGCTGATTAAAAGTTAAGGCATAGTAATAATAATAATAATAATAATAATAATAATAAAGATTATAAAGAAAGATGATAAAAATATATTTGGAATTTATGAGCAGAAAAAGAAACAAGGACTTCAGACAAAGCTAAGCTTGTTTGTGATAAAACAAAACCTCTGGCTATCCTGAGTACTGCCTCTGATAACGACATCAATGATTCACAGCCAAGCTCGACCTGCCAATTCATGTACAGAGTGTAATACATTTAATATTTAATATCTGGACTAAATGAATGGTGCTATAAAGGTTAAAAAATAAACTAATAATATGACTTAAAGGAGATATACTCGTATACTGTTATTATAGAGGATACTATATCCCCATAGGGTAATTTTTCATTTTTATATATATATATATATATATATATATATATATATATATATATATATATATATATATATATATATATATATATATATATATATATATATATATATATATATATATATATATATATATATTTATATATATATATTTATTACTTTTAATTTTATTTAGTTTTTATTTATTTTTTTATTTTTGCGAAAGAATACCTCCTCCATGTTGTCAGAGACGATTAAATGGGTGGAGCAAGGGAACTGGGTATTCCGTCATTTGTATTTTCTTCCCACAAGGAGTATTTTGCTTGACTCAACCATCCCTCTTATGAATGTAAATCTTTCATAAAACTTCTATTTCCATAAGTATTATGCTGTTATAATCCACCATATGCTATACTATGTTGAAATTCTATCATACATCATTTTATAAGCATGCCTTGTATGGAACAGTATACTTTGTGAGGAGGTCTACTCTACCTAAAATTTATATGGGTATTGAGTCTGATAAACGACTCCTGTTGTAGCAATAAGTCAGCCATGATGTGACTCAAATGATGTAGCAATTAGTGTGATAGCAGTTCACCATTGTACGGCTATCACACTAAATAAGGATGTCTAATGCATACTGCAACAATGAAGCTATAATAAAAACTGCAAATTGTACCAATTATGGTAGGTTAGTTATAATGAAGGGCTCACTCTGTGCCCACTTTACAAAGAATATGTGATAATAATAATCTTAAATTGTGTGATTTAGTCATATATTGATTATTTTTTACTGTTGTAGGAGTACATTTAACTTGCATACCATATATTTCATAAAAAAAAATTTCAATGTATACAGTATTGTACCTTTAACTCGCAAGTGGAGATGCACTGAATCCCATATATCAATAAATTTGTTAATGGAATATTGTAGTTCAGTTTAATAAAAATTTGAAGCACTTTGAGATTGTATGGTACTGTATAGCAAAATTATTTGATTATTTGTGAATAATATTTAATTTGTAGTTTATGCGCACGAATTGGATCAATATTATTGCTTATGGTATATTATATTGTTTCTGAGAAACTTTTTACTGCTTCATTCTAAGACCAGCCAGGTCTACTGAGTTGTTTGGCCTCCTCTTTTGATTTGTAACTCAGGAGGCTGAACCCACGCTGCAGACACTACCACTCTAGGTACTGGAAAAGCATAAGTAAACACCTCTTCCATACAATCCGTCTATATTGTACACATATAATACATGACAATTTCACAAAAAATAGGACTGAAAACAGGTATGAGAAGCACCATATATACTTGGAAATGTGGGAGAGCACCATTGAAACATAACACCTCGGATAACAGAGTTATTTTACATCAAAATAAAATGTAAATTACATTCTCTAATACACCCAATGAAATCTTTATATTCAACTCATCCTTGGCAACGAAAATGACACAAGATACATTTATTAACTCTGAAATTTAGCTGTGCAAACAAAATTTACCATATCTAGTCTGCTTGTTACGATAATACTTCGTCGAAGAATTCTACATCATGTATTCAACAGATATATCTTGGGTATTTGTACATTCATAAGGTTCCAAATAATAGTCTATTTATATACATGTTATAACATACACAGCATATATGGTCACACTTTCATGGCAGAATTGATATTTAATTAAAATGAGGAAGCTGTCATTTAGCTTGTAAATCATCTTCCCATGCTGAAATGGAATCATGTACAGTACGATACAAGATGCTCAAAAAATTTTGTACGTTGCTAAACACTTAGGTCTTTGCTTAACTAAAACACATATCCATATATGGCTCTACTTTTTAATTTTCCATATTTGTATCTTGAAAATCAAAAGATGTTATTTTGTGCATTAGTTGTACTCGCTACATTTTGCTTTTTCAATGAAGGAAGATATATTTTGAGTTTTTAAAATGTTAAATATGAGAATGGACTATAAGCCATGAGGGCTTTCCTACAGATAACTGAGCAATTACAAGAATAAAAAGTTTTCGAATATGCAGGAAACAAAGTAAGCTTTCTTTGATGAGTGTACTCTCATATATATATATATATATATATATATATATATATATATATATATATATATATATATATATATATATATATATATATATATATATATATATATATATATATTTATGATATAGCAATTATGGTAGAAACTCAATAACATACCACACATTAGCTTATACAACTTCTGACACTGGAACTCTGCTTTTCCAAATTAATAAACAACTATATTCTCTATGAAGTATTTTTAGTAATCTTACACTGACTTTATCGAGAATAACGTAACTAAAACTTATTTAATTTTAGTCGTAATTAAATGAGCTTGAGGGTAAATTACTTCGAATTCATTTAATTTGAGATACATTATACAAGACAGTAGATGCAATCCCATAACTGCAGTACTGGAAATAAAAAATTAACTTCTTTTTAGATTGAAAAGTTTACTGCATTCAGAGGATTTAACATTTAACCTTAGGATTCCTAATGCTTAATATAGTATTGAATAAAAGGAATTCCAGTGATTTTAAAGCCTTCTCCTGCTGATTGTAATTTTGACAAATATCTGCTTTGATAAATTCAGGAAAATGATCCAAACCACTTCCACACAACTATGTTGTTTCATCTCCTAACAAAATTAGTTTGGCATATGAGTACACACAATTGTTAAATTTTTCCGAATTATTTGATTACACAAGCCTGCCCACTTCATTTGAGCAGTTAAATAATACTTAAGAGACTCAAGAACCTAAAAAGTTCCCAAGTACTTGGATTGTTAAGCATTACTTGCATCCTAAAAACTGACTGTATTTCAAGATAATTTCAAAAATACACTGTATCATATACAATACTGTTAGTGTTGTTATTCCTGTCATTATAAACCATTAAAAGTATTATCACACTTAATACACTAACCAGCTATAGACATAAATGTGTATATATGAATACAATACGTCTATTCGTATACAGACATATATACATACACTGGCTACAGATGTAGTGAGTGATGAGCTAGATTGTGTATATATTTATACAGTATTTATGAATTTTCTTAGCTTTTCTGCTTCTATATTTGGCAAGACAGACAGCTTTACTAAGATTTAAGCTATACAGCTATTGGCTATTATTATAAGAATACTGACTGAAAGCGTTACGTAGTTTATGTAGTACAAAAATTAATAGCAAAACACACTTCACTCATAGCAGACATAGCTACTGTTAAATCTGGCCGAGTTGAATGAGTGATTACAAAACAGAAATAATTTGCATGTGACGTCAGAGTACAGAGAATATGACCTTTGCTAGGAATAAGCTGACACACATCTGAATTAATGGCATACATTTACCTGAAGGAATTACCTATTAAAAAATAAAATGATAACCACTGTTTAAATGCAACTATGGAATTCCTAAATGCATAATATAAATTATATGACTTTAGACCTGTTCAAACTGAACTATACAATTCCTAAATACAAAACAAATTTATGACATATTATGTTAACCAATAATGAGCGAAAGTAATTTTCTTATTAATAATAATATGAATAATCCTTAAGCTCTTGAGTGTCGCAAGATTTAAAAAAAAATAAAATAAAAAACAAACGATGGGATTAGGTGTGGACTTATATCAAGTATTATCTCATAAAACCAAAACATGACATTTGAATGACATTTTAAATATATACGAAAGAGGAGTTTAGTATATAAATATTTAACCTATGAATATTACATATTCATATTTTTTTCAGTTTATATATACATTTATATAAAAATAATACAAAATCAGCTATACTTCATTAACCTATGTTACACAAAATCTTTTATCAAATTAGCTATTCAACATTATGTTCTTATATTATTTTTTCTTTTTTACCAAGAGCAAAAGAGAACATACAGTAGTATTTTATAGAATTGGAAGTACAAAAATATCTTTTTATTTTCTAATTTTCTTGACGAGCTCTATTTAATCATATAATTCTAGAGGTTCTATTACACTAAAGTTATAAGGAGGTTCATTTTAAATTTTTTTTATTTTTAAGAACAGTTCTAGATCAGATCATTGTTCTATTCTATTATTCATGTACAAAAACAAATTTTACTTCACACAAACATTCAATGAAGGGATCACACATGACAAGAGAGTATTGTAAAATCTTCCTCTCTTATCAAGTGTAAGAAATTAAAAAAAAAAAAAATATGCCAGCAGCAGATCTTCTCCTAGCAGTTTAGAATGTCAAAGTGGCCTTCTGGGGAGTGATACAGTACAGAAATCTCTCTATGTGTGAAAACCAAGCAACAGAAACATTGCTAACTAAACACAAAAATCTACATGGCCATCCGTAGGAAAATATGAGAAAACTAAAAATAAGGGAAATGGATACTACACATTCATTTTAATAATAAATTATGATATCAAGCAATCCCAAATCACACTGTCCATCGTCTCCACATATTGTATAGACAGTATAAAGAAGGGATTGAAGGCAAAGTTAAGACAACATCTTTTTAAGTTTTTGAGACAGTACAAAGCATGACCACTGATATTACTTAAAAAATGCAATTCACACTTATTTTAATAGCACAATTAAATACAATGCAAGGTTGTACCATACAGGCTTACATATAAAATAACTAGGATACTTTCTATACATTTTGACTCATTTATCTAGATATCTTGTCAGATTCCAATTCTGGTGCGGCCACTTCTTAAAAAACTTTTTCCTTGCCTGCATTTTTAACTCATTTGCTTCTGGATGGGATACACTAATGTGCTAGGTCTTGTTAAGTCTGTCAAAAATGGCTAAAGAATGTTTGTCCAGCAAGATTTTGTGCCAGAAGAATGTTCCATGTCCAGGCATCAGGCTGATAGCCTTAAATAACCTAAGGTTTAGTCTTTTGTTTGTTGATTTACTCAACCTGGTAACGCATCGAGACTCAAAATAAACTACACTTCACAAGAATGTGAACTGGCTGAGCACTGGAGATTTGGCAGACAATGATGCACAGTATATGATCATAAAGAACATTACACATTTTAAATACCCAACAAAAACTTTACATTTAAAATAGTTTTGCTCTTATGAAGCCACACACATTCTATCGATGACTTTCAAGAAGTACGTTGTTCGACTGGCAAAGCGAAAGGTTAATGGTGTTCCACAGGGATCAGTATTACGGCCACCTCTGTTCCTTATAAATGTAAATGACCCACTGGAGTCTGTAACTGCATTTTTCAATATGTTTGTATCTAAGTCTTTGCAGAGGAATGAATAACACACGTACCCATTGTAATGCCTAGTTTCACTATTTAAAGACTGTTTTTTAGTACCGACTTCTGTAGAGCTTTCCCAAGCCACAGTTTGTTTGCTAATTGCATTAATCTAGCTGCAACAGCTTTGAACATTACAGACACACATCTACAGTACCCCAGTTCATAATTTTCACATAAAAAGTCTCTTACTACTGTATAGTTTTGGGAAAAATTAATCACTGTCAAGCTATTGTAAATGTTGCAATATTTTTATCAACAGCATTCTTTTAAGACTATCTGTTACATGTCGATGGCTCATTCCAATAACCCCCGTTCACAAATTTTCATTGTATAATATCTGTTTAACCATCTAGTGTATTTGTGCTCAAGTTTCCGCCAGGCCCATTATTACAATTCTTCACCAAGATATATTTAGCAATGAAGTGCATCCTTCAATGCAGGTACAGAAACATGACAAGTTATTTCCATGATTCACATATAGTTAAAACTTGACCATCCAGCTTTAAGTATATACTGTACAACTATATATCATGATTTTTTCCGCAGCTAAATTTTGTAAATACAGAATTGTAACACTGTTGTGCTGCAGTACTGAATAATTCGGCAAAATAATTTTGAATTTTCCAACAGGCAGAATCTGTATTTCAAGGTTCACAATGTAAAAACTTTCACCCGTGATCCTCAGTACTAAATTAACCGTTAGTACACATTAAGAAGTACCGTACCGTAAAGCACAAATTGTTATATGTTACTCCTCAAAAGAATAATTGGAAGCATGTATTACAATCAGTACACAGGTATTGAAAGTACCACCACATTTACCACAATTTTCTCAACATATACAGATGACAAATACATTTTCAATCTTTAACTACAGTTATAGTATGCCATCGGAACACTCAATATAATGAACTAACATAGGTCACAAACATCACATCACTTTTTCTCTTCAGTTGTTAAAAATATGGTCTGTTAATTTTTACTACAATAAAATCTCTAAGTACTATTTTCACCTCACGCAAGTTACAAAATATTCTTTTGTCTGATGAACTACTCCATTACCAAACTAATATAGTAATGCGTACACTGTGTTCCAAAGTAAAAATTCTCAGAATTTAGTATATATATAAACAGATATTACACGATCCATCACTTGAAGTTACTACTTTTTATCTTTTCTTTCAGCTATTGCGAACGAATAAGAATTCTCAAGAATATTTTTACTGTATATCTTAGCTAACTGTACTAATCTTTATCCTTTCTATGGAGTCTTAATTACTTTCCCTTTGTTTGAGGCTCCTTAAGCAATGGCTAGCAAGGTAAATACGAGTCTGCTACTCATATGAAAATTCTTAATTACTTATTCTTCACCTGGGGCTCTTTAAAGAAGTAGTTCACCAGGTAAATACCAGTTTGTTACTTACGAAACTTTTTAACTACCTTCTCTTTACCTGGAGCTCTTTAAGCAATAGTTCACGAGGTAAATACCAGTCATTTACTTATAAAAATTACAAAGTGAACCCATACATATCCTTTTCCATAGAATTAGAATACCATACTTACATATCCTCACACAGCAACAAAAGCAATGCTCGCTTTCCAAAAACTCACGAGTACGAAAACACTGCTATTCCGCAGATGTATTTAAACATCGTCCCCTTCAATTGTTGTGCCATAGTTAGTCACAGTTGTATTCCCATCAGCCATGCTTGATTTCATGTACTGAAAAACAATGAAACAATGAGAAACAATTCCACATGATACTGCTTCAAGAGTTTAAATAACAATATGAAAGTGAATCATAAAGGCTAATTATCCATTGTTAAAAGACTGATGAAATTAGTTTTTATACTATGATCAGTTTTTAGTTTAGTAGGTGAACGTAGGTAGTCATGATACTGCTTGCTTGGCAGCAGTATTTCATATGTAATTACTGACAACCGGTGCGAAACAAGAGGGATTTAAAAGGTGGTAAAGTAATTAACAAGAGAGCTTTGAAGGTAATTAAGTCAATTAGGCATGCCAATTGCAGTACATGCATAAATTACGAAAAATTTAATACAATCTGTAGCACAATTACCCAAAAATAAAGAATGTGCTTTAACTCATACCATGTAAAATGAGTAAAAATGAGACTATACTTCTATCTAGTGCGAAGCTAATCTACTTTTCTATACGTAAAAGGGGTGTTAAAATACTATATACATATGCTGGGATGTCCTAGAAGACAGGTAAAATGAACAAGAATGTATAGGTGGTCAAATCCTCACTAAGACTGTTGCTTTGCTACAAAATAACTGAGAAGGGGTGGGATACTGAGCGGGATATGATGAAATATCAAAACTTATTTTTTTTTATAAATGAACTATTTTTTTAACTTTTTTTGTTTGTTAGAAATGTGACCTCCTGGCTAAAATTCGGTGTTTTATATATATATATATATATATATATATATATATATATATATATATATATATATATATATATATATATATATATATATATATATATATATATATATATATATATATATATATATATATATATATATATATATATATATATATATATATATAGTAAGGAAGCCCATCAGTGAAACAAAACTTATAAAACAATGCTATATTTCGGATCCTAACTGGATCCCTTCTCCAGTTAGGATCCGAAATATAGCATTGTTTTATAAGTTTTGTTTCACTGATGGGCTTCCTTACTATTTAGTGCTGTATGCTAACAGTTTGTACTTATTTATATATATATATATATATATATATATATATATATATATATATATATATATATATATATATATATATATATATATATATATATACTGTATATATAATGACTTCTCAGCTAGCTTCAACAGGAGAAGGTATCACCTGTGTAGGAGAACAGTCTCCATATTCCCTGCAAGCAATTGGAAAACACTAAAAAGGATAGGGCAGTAGTGGGTTGTTATACTTTCCCTATTGAAATTATTATCTTGCTGAGGAGCAATCAAGAAAAGACATAATAGGGTAGACTGAAGCAATATAGCTTCACTTCTTTGGTTATAACTTAGAATACTGCATGGTCTAGCTAAAAATGTTAAGTGAGAATAATTAGAGGAAAAATATCTGTAAAGTATGATAATATGACTACCATGAGAAAACGTTAAACACACAAAGGAGTACCAAAGTGCTTAAGAGCATATTTATCTACCTTTCTTCGAAGGTAAGTGATTTACAGATTAAATGTGGTTAATTGCCAGTGCTCGAGAAATTCTAGTCATTTAAAGAAAATCAGGAAAAAACAAGAGAAAAATGTCATACATACTGCTCAGATGATTAGGCCTAATGGTATTAACTCAAATATAAGGGGTGACTATAGCTAATCCAACAAACTAAGCCCTAAAAGCAAAATCTATATACTGCAATACCTTATACGCCACACCCCTAAAGAGTATATAACATAAAGGAAAATCTGACCTAACAAGAATCTCACAGGGACACAGATAGAAGAAAGGATGCCTAATTGTTGGATCTAACAGCAACTGTAAAATATATCGAGACTGGCACACTGCCAATGTGTATTTTCAGTATTAATGGCACCAAAGGGGCATATATTAATCTGTTTCATACTAGTCAGACCTATACATACACTAATAACAGACAAAACAATTTGCCTAATAATAAACAAGAAGGGAGTGTCATTAGAAAAATAAAAGTATTTTAAGAGGGTTGAAAAGTCCTATCTTAATTAAGGACTTATATGGTTATTTAATTCTGATTTATATAAGAGAGAGTTATTACCAAATAATACAGTCATTTAGGAGGGTTAGGAGGTCCTATCTTAAATAGTACATATATATTTATTTAATTCTGAGTTATATACCCATGAGTGTAAAACGGTACTTACAAAATCAGATTTGTTCATAAGCATATGTTGTTTTCAAGGTGTTTGATTATGTTAGTTTAAAAAAAAAATTAATATTAATTTCCATGACTTTGAATGCATGTGAAAAGGAACTTAAAATATTTTACAGTGTTTAAATGAGAACGAGTAAATATTTACTTACTTTATTTATATACGTGATTTATGCTTTGATCAGTCCCATATGATCAATTACGTGGGTAAAACTGTAGATCAGATACCTTAGTTTGCAATATCTTGCAAATATAACTTGCAATAACTTGCCAGTATAAGTTGCAATATTTTGCCATTATAACAGGAGGCTTTGACATTACGCCTCGTTCACAAGACCGAGAGATACAGCAGTGGCATTACAGTAACAATGTTTTCATCTTCATTGTTTATACAGAATTATGTTCATGTTCTCAAGAAGAAAGGAACATGCAGACAGAAATACGAGAACAATGACCCAATGATTCTACAGTAACTGTGGTTGACAGGCAATTCACTGTTATTAATCATGAATGTAAATTGTTTTGCATAAAATAAATCTTTCCTTTACATTTTACTAATTAACTTCATAATAACAGGTCTTTACATATCTCCACCTTCCTGATATGTAAATACATTAGACTTAAAAACTACAATAATTACACAGCGAATATAGTCTTACTCCAACTATGTGTGAATGTCTTTTTATAACTATTTATATGTGTAAATATGGAAATAAAAAAGCTCAATAAATGTGTACGTCAGAATGTAAACTATACATATTTTCCTTTTACTTTGAATAGACATTTATCTGTATTTACAAATATTCCTTTCAACCACATCTTGAACTCACTTGGGTCAAGGTACCACATGCGGGAGTAAATTTCTACCTTCCTACCTTTT
Organism: Halocaridina rubra; assembly: GCA_037179515.1. Taxonomy (NCBI): domain Eukaryota; kingdom Metazoa; phylum Arthropoda; class Malacostraca; order Decapoda; family Atyidae; genus Halocaridina; species Halocaridina rubra. The sequence continues at coordinate 47,486 of JAXCGZ010011541.1, forward strand.
AGTTCTTAAGTATGTGAAGCAGTTGGACACAAAGTAGGATGTCCGTTAAACGTATCCATCTATATTTTTGTCGCATGCAGAAGAAAACGGGCATGGGTTGAGCAGTGGTAAAATGAGGCGACAGGAAGAAAAAGAAACATGTTGAGAATGAGGTTGGGTTTCTTAAAATGAAAACCAAATTCTTAGACAAGGATTAAAAAAAATAGGAATGCATAAAAAAAAAGTCAAGGGAACAGGTTGAGCACTGGTAAAATGAAGCAAAAGGAAGAAAACGATACTGTGTATGTTAAGATTGAGGTTGAGTTATTAAAATGAAAACCAAATGCTTAGACAGTGATTAAAAAAAAAATAGGAATATATATATATATATATATATATATATATATATATATATATATATATATATATATATATATATATATATATATATATATATATATATATATTATATATATATATATATATATATATATATATATATATATATAAAATGGACTGGGGTTGAGCAGTGGTTAAATGAGGCGATAGGTAGAAAAAGACACAAATTATGTGAAGTTGTATTTAAAAAAAAAATCTTTAGTAATTTTAAAATAATAGGAATTCATATAAAAAAACAACGGGTTGAGCAGTGGTAAAATGAGACTACAGAAAGAAGACATTTGTAGAATTAAGATGGGGTTTTAAATATAAATCAAATTCTTAGACAGTAAAGAAAATAATGCATACTCAAAAAAAGTTAAGTAAAACATATGCTACTGAAAAATGAAATAGAAAGGCTTTCAAACAATGTTAACTGGAACAATATATGATATACTAAGGTTATCTAAAGATATATGAAAAATAAAAAATGGTACACAAGAACTTAAGGTTATTAAATATTTTAACTGTACTTATGTAATGAAAAAGAAATCTAAGAGTTCTGCATGATTTAATGACTTACTTCAAGAGAAAAAGAAAGTAAGAAAGTAAAAATTATTCATTATAACAAAAGTAATAAGTAAATAAAACAAAAATGTTGTTTCTAAAATAATACATAGATTAGAATTGATTATGAAATGGTTTGGGTAAATACAAACCAAATACTAGACAAGGGAAAATACAAATAAAAATAAGAAAAATAGCTAAGACAGTGGAGAGGGAATGACAACTAATGGCTAATAACAGGCAATAGTATAAACAGATAAGTATGAAGAACAAATTGAAAAAAAAAATGCATTGTAACAGCTTAAAAGTATTAAAATTTCTAAATACACACTTTCAATGCAATGATTATCAAACTACTGCAATTACAATACTATCACAGCATTATGAACAAATTTCTATGGATAGGACAGTAATTGCAGGCCAAGAAGAGACATAACAGGAGCAAAAGTAACTCAGATATCACAAGACAATACTAACTGCTTGTCAGGCAATGTACAAGTAAACAATACTTACTAATCTACTAGACCACAAAACTTTATGAACAGAGATGGTACACTACCACAAACAAAGAGAGTAAACTACCACGATCAGAGAGAAAAAGTGAACTACCATGAAAAGAGAGAGAGAGAGAGAGAGAGAGAGAGAGAGAGAGAGAGAGAGAGAGAGAGAGAGAGAGAGAGAGAGAGAGAGAGAGAGAGAGAGAGAGAGAGAGAGAGAGAGAGAACTATCACGTAGAGAGAGAGTAAACTACTACGAAAGAAGGAGTGAAAAGGAAGTTACCCAACAAGACGGAATGGTCTGGACAGTGTGTAGAGGGTTGGTAGGATTCAGTAGAAAACGGGAATGGGATGAGCACCACAGCACCAAGTCTGGCTGGGCAAGAGACAACTGAAAGAAAATTGTGTTAAAAAAGGAATAGCAAAGCAGAGGGGAAACTCATGGGTGAAAGACAGCGCAAGTTTTTTAAGTGAAGTGAAACTGATGCATTAAGTAGCAATTCAGAGACCTAGTAAGTCTTAAAGACTTTTAATGTTCTTGTTCACCCAACAAATAACTCTATTGCCCTTTAATGTTAATGTTCATCCAACACATATCAACACAGACCTATTAATGTTAATGTTCACCCAATGCATAACTCTCCAGTTCTTTTAATGTTATTGTTCACCCAACAGGTGACTCTATAGTCATTTTAAAGTTACTATCCACCTGGCAAGTAACTCTATAGTCCTTTTAGTGTCATTGTTCACCCAACAAGAAACTCCATAGTCCTTTTAATGATACTGTTCATCCGACAAGGAACTCTATACAGTAGTCCCCTTAATGTTATCGTTCACCTGACATATAACTCTATAGTTCTTTTAGTGTTATAGTTTACCCAACAAGTAACAACACGTCTTTTAATAGTATTGTTCACCCTACAAGTAACTCAACAGTCCTTTTAATAATATTGTTCACGCTACAAGTAGCTCAACAGTCCTTTTTAATGTTATTGTTCACACGACAAACAAGTTTAGTCTCATGAAAGAGCTAAGCAATATATACTTTTCTTAGGTGAAAAGTTAGTACAATAACTCTACTTATCAATGGATAAGCAATCTTATATTGCACGTGCAATACTGCTTTTGCAAGTAAACAAATTACATACAAAATTTTGGAGCCTCAATCTAGATATAAGAATACTACTATCTAGATATAAGAATGATCTTATATCTAAACAAAACATTTATCTTATATTTATATATTAGAATTTTCATTGAAATGCAATCCATAACAATCCTATAGCATGAATCAACATATAGTGGACCTCTTGCTATCAAATTCCATTTTTAAATAACAATCGTATTGCTGTCCTGAACTATGCCATACACTGAGTTCAGGGATCAGAATGGGATGACTGGGAGATGCCATTTTGGCCCTAACAATTTGGCAAAGCCATTTTGGCACTAACAGTTTTGCAAAGATAGTTAGGCTAGGTTATGTTTTCAAAATGTAAAAATTTTAGCACCATAACGTTTCTCGCCAAAATAGATTTAGTGCCAAATCAGCTGGCACCAAAAAGGTTGAGCCAAAATGTACCAAACCCAGGGAAGATATAGACAGAAATAATTGATCATTACGACATGCTGCTTAAAATAAGCTGTCGCCTGCTCATTTCGACTGTCAGCAGCACACAAAGCAATCTCAGTAACCGGAAACCACTCACTGCATATCAAAAGTAACAGGAAACAACTCACTGAATATCAATGATAAAAGATACGAAATTCCAAAGGACAAAAAATAAAAACATACATATATAAGAACACTGAGCAAGCAGATATGAAATTCCAAGAATCAAGGCAATGTAATCATCGTAAAGAGTGAGAGTAAGACTAAGGAACAAAAGTACAAAAGCAGGGGTTTCGTAAAAGGATCCTGATGAATACTGAGAAAGAAATCATCCCTCTGTAAGTGATATTTTCATTAATTTTCTTCAAATCACTTCTAAGTGGTCTCGTTCACAATTTTTTTTTCTCATAATCCTCAGAATTTTACAATGAATGAAAACTCTTAATTACACATGACATTGCTATGAAAAAAGGTATTGATAAATAATAGCCTTGAAGATTTTTAGCAAAACATCATGAATATCTGAAGCTAGCCTAAAATATTAAACCCAAAAAATCAATGGAGCCATTACTATCGGTGCTAAGTATGACAAATAATTAACAGTTAACAACCAGTCCATTCAATCTCTTACTGACTAAAGACAAACACAGTAAATAAGGATGAAATTTTCATAAAACCGATGTTTCAATGTGCGATTCTGTGAGCATGTATGACATAAAATTAAAAAAAATTAATAATTGCTGCAGATGTGAAAAAATGAGTAAATATGGTTTATGACTAATAGTCTTATCTAGAAAGGACATTTTTATACAACAACGTCTCCTGATGCCTCTAGAGATAGTGTGAAAAATAACTATATCTAAGCTAATATTCATTAAAAAATAGTCCAAAATACATATCTCGGCAACTAGTGGCAGCTTTTTACAGGCTTACAATTAAATGTTTTCTGTGATGGTTTTGGATGATTCGAAAAATCTCTCTCTGTCTCTGACATCAAAAACACATTCAGTTTTAATCTATAAAGGTCGAAAAAATACTTATTCTCTCCTGGATGTCTATCCAAGGAATCGTAAGTGTTACAGTAATTACAATAGAAAGCGGAGAAGTACTCGAAATAAAACTAAGAATTATATGAAAAAACCATGCCATTCCATCAGAGAAAACTAAGTCCATTTCAATCTACCTAAATGTGAGCTATAAAAGTGTGATAATACCAAGACAGCAAATGAATATAAAGAAATTTTTACCTTGGAATAATATGTTAATAAGCCATGAAACAGCACCAAATGACAGGTTAGAGAGAGTTTCCTAAAGGTATTTTGCTAAGATCATAAAAAAAGATACATGATCTAGGAACTGCAAATATGGACGACTGGGCAGTTGAGTCATTTAGATATTTGTTAGAATTTAGTTAATAAACAGCTACAATGGTCACTGTAATGGCATGTGATAATTAGTAATTTATAGATTATTTTACACTGCATTACTTAAATTATAGTACAAAAAGGTATCTTAAATTAAGGCCTGAGATCAAATATATATACAGTTATTCACAGAAACTATATACAGGTATTATTTTTTACCCTCATCTACTTACAGTATAATTTTATTCTCTTATCATTAAGGATTTATTACAGCATTTACACAAATTACTAGAATTTAGTCATTAATGAAAAAGCTTCAGCGTATTGACTGATAACATGTCCTGTGTAAAGTCCAGTCAGTATTTTAAGAGGAAAACTGTAATGATTCACACATTCCTAGGTTAGATACATGATTAAAAAACTACATATTTTTTGAGTTTACTAGTGAGAACCGTGTTAGAACAGTTCTGCACTCTACCATATTGATTAGACGATTCAAACAGAAAACCTTCGAAAGATTTAAAAATATATTACACACATAGGATGTTAAAGCAGAAGAATGTACTAACACAGCATAATTCCACGAGAACTAATATCAATCACAATTTGAAGAAATGGTGTATAGCTATATCTCAAGAATATTAGGCAAAGTATATATTAAAAGGAGCTCTTATGCATACACTATACATAACTACAGTATAAAGTTTCACAAAATCATCTGCCATACTCTGGATATTCTTGGGTCCCTTTCATTCCTCGAGAAAAGTATAATACCCTAAACAGTAAGTAAGCCTCTTTACAAAGAAAGTAACAATGTAGGCACATACTACTAAAGATAAAAGTATCCCCAGCTGGTGTGGAGAAAAGGATTCCACTTTCCTATTCAATGCATAAGTGGAAACTATATCACTGTAGTAGGTTGTCCCATGGTACCTGCTTCCCAGGCAATACTACAATTGAAGGTCTTTAGGATTTAACTAGGACTGGTTAGGTCGGCTTGATGTTAAGTCTTCCTTCAGTTACGGTTCTTTTCCTATGCTTACATCTACACCGAATACTCTGGCATATACATTACACATCTTTTAGTATCCCTGCACATCTGACACATTACAATGTTCCCCATCTATGGTTCCCTCTGCATTATGTCCTTTTGGTGCATGGGCCTAATTTCTTAGCCCATCCTGGAGTTACACTCATAAAAAAGGGTCATTACTGGCAGTAAGGGAAAGAGGATTCAACCTATTAAGTCCTATGTCGAGAAAGAACATACTATAGGGGGATATTCCTAGTGATGGGAGGGAAATGCACTCCTGTATTCTCTGCATGTCATAAGAGCCAACTGAAAGGGATAATTCGGAAACGAGGAACTGGCTTTAATTCACTTATTCTGTTGATGCTACCCTACTAACACCAGCAGAATAATGAGTCATACTGAAAAAATAGGTTTATCTATTCTATAAATACAGTACTGTATATACAAGGTAAATATAATCCGCTAAGAGATATATGTGAAGTCAAATTTTGTAACCCTATTCATTTAGGGCAAAACTAAATGTATAGACAGGTATAAGTAATTAATCTCAGGCAAAGACACTAATTACCATATTAATTAATCGTACAAAATAAGTGTTTTAGTCTAAGAAAATTCATTGCATACATTAACTATTGTACAAAATATTATTTTCAACTAAACACGTTAAAATACTTTAGATGTAATTTTCCATAAAACTACTATAAAAGCAAATAAAAAAGCAAATAATTAAGATGTACTGGCACCTAATACAATTCATAATATTTCAAAAATTCAGCTGAAATAATTTTCAATTAAGTGAATATTAAATTTAAAAAAACTTCAGAAAAATTAAACTTTAATCTAAGACCTAACACAAGAGCTTTGCACTATGAAACAATAAAATTACTATTCTATCATTGCAATTAAATTTTTTTAAAGCGAACAAGACAAAACCAGCCTAAACAGAGCAAGATGAATCAGTTAAATATTCATCATCATAAGAGCTCCACACTTTGCATGCTTATACACCTTAGGACGTTGGACTGAATATCTTATCTATCATTAGGAACACATAAAATGAAAAACTACGTGGAGAACAATTAGTATTAACTATATATACACATATCTACATGAAGTACAAAGTTGAAGGTGTACTTAAGTCACTGAGTCTAACTTAAAAATGTTCTGTAATTCACAGTAACTCTCTCTCTCTCTCTCATTTAGCATTCTCACACCTGTCAGTCTATCTGCTCGTCAGTCATTGGGCACACATACAAAAATTATATAAGAGCAATCCTATTTACATACTGAGCCAAAATTTTTTAGCATATCATTATAGCATAATTTTAACTTACAGAGTAAGATTTGGAACTTTTATATATTTTACTACTTTAAATCCTTATCTTTACAAGCAGTCATCATCCTCAACAATGTCTTCGTCATTTTGTACGTCTGTAAGTCTTTCAGTGTCTTTGTCTATGATGGAATCAGATTGGTCGTGAGGTCTTCGAGAGTGCCTGAGGACAACCTCTCTTACCGAGAATGTTGTTGCAGCGTATGACTGAGTGTTTCTCATCAGTTTATGCTGACTCCACTTTTTCTTAAAGATTCCAAGGACCTGTTGATAAGGAAAATTGCTAAATATATTTCTAAAATCTAGTATCTAGTTTTACTCTAGTTAGTACGTGTAGACAAGAAAGGGTATGTGAAGGTTTTAATATTCACATTATGAGAACAAATGAAAAATAGCATAAAATTATCTGCACTGTGGTTTCCATATTGGAATACTTCAGCATACCGTGTAGACTCTAATTACTATCGATCTTGTTCAAACTCTAAAAAGATATAATGTAAATCATTTCTAAGAGCCTGAAAAGTTTAGTTCAATATCATGTGGCACAACTTGTGACACAGATATTTTGGAGGTTGGAGATTAAGGCTGGATGCGCTTTCTAACGCCATGATTGGGCTCAAAACCGCGTTAGGTGCTTCCTCACTCGCACACTCTATGCTCAAAATGAATGCTCTAAAACACGTATTAAAGCATAAAGTATAAGGACATCTTGATCTGGAAGGTATATAAACAAGGCACCGTTTGTATCTTTCTTACGATTACAACACTACAGTTCTTTGCATTTCTAATCAACGGCGCTTAGGTAAGGTCTACATATCAATATATGACCTTTACGTAATAAAAAAGCAGGACAATAAAACTACATTAGTTTAGATAAAAGTTGTATTCTCCATCTTTCAGGGTACTTTGGGTAGGTTCATACTTATATTTGTTAAGTAATACATGTAGAAGTGCATTGGAGAGGAAAGACATATATTGCTAAAGGTATAAAGGAGAAAATATGAGCTCTTAGTAGGATTACAAAAGGCAAGAAATTAGTTCCATTGGCTAAAATGAGCACAAGGGAATATGAAAGGGACATTGTGAGGAGAACTTAGACCTAGGCCAAACTCCAAAGATTCTTCAAAGGAAAATTAAGGCTCAAAGAACAAGATATAAAGTTGGGAAGGAATATCAATTAGTAAATACAGCAGACAAGCTGGAAAGATTGCATAGTAGCAGATATGAGAGAGAAGGGCGTGGATACCAGCATAACAGGCGACAGAGGCGGATGAAGGCGGCTCATCAAAAACAGTGACCCCGTATAAAGACAGGCTAATAGAGCTGATGAGGATATACAGTGGAGAACAGGTCATTCCCTACTTTTGTGGAGGTGAGAGAGCAGGGGCAAGTACTACAAAATATTGCCTTCTTAATTACAGAATTATACAGAGCATTAATGGAATTAAGTGCTCATAAAGCCATGGGACTTAAAGATACATCCTCATTTATACAAATGGTGTTTGTCAAGACTGACATACTGCCTATTTGGCAAGGCTACCAGTGACAGGTATGGCATAAAATGCCATTTTGGAATTAAGGGAAAATAATAGGTAGGTATATTTGGTAAAATTTAAGAGACAAGATATTATTCATTAAAATCAATCTGGTACCTCTTCTCATATGGCTGTGCAGTTTGTGTTTATTCACATCAATCAGTACACCTAGTTCTTAGAATAATGCGAAGATAGGTTCTCAGAAGTGCCACGTACTGTAATTTTCACATAATTTAACAAGTCATTTTCCATAAGAAATAATGATAATGGGCATAGATACATTCCACAACCGTACATAGACACACTATATCAAAAGATATAAGATAAGTAAAACATATTTTATAAGTACATAACAAAGCAGAAAGACCTGTAGTTACTTATAGTAACATGCAAATAGTGTACAGTATAAAAGATATACAGATTTACTGTACAGTAGACAAATTAATGCACTCTATTATGCGGTGGGCAACAGGCATACACTGGGACATGCATGGTGGCGGTGAGCACAATGTTGCAAACGTTTTGCCACCTCCGTTTCAGCTGATGCACCCTCGCATACTATTTCCCTGACGATATTATATTGCAAGTTTGTTTGCTGTCTGTTCTTAGTGCTTTTTTTCATTTCTCTTCATAATATTCGATCTCATTAAGTGGTAGAAGAGGAGGAGGATGCCGCATAACGAACCTCTATATGCAAACGTTTTGCCGCTTCCATATAAGCTGATGCACCCTCACACGCTATTTCCCTGACGATATTGTATCGAAAGTTTGTTTGATGTTTGTTCTTAATGTTTTTTTTCATTATTTTTATAATATCCGATTGCATTAAGCGGTAGAAGAGGAGGAGGATGGCGGAAAAGTGCCTCCAAGGCAGTCGATTATTTATTAAAATGAAATTTTTTTTTAGAATTTTTTGCATGGGCATTATTCGAGAATTTCGTATTTTTTAGCTATTATTGTTAGGGGCGTTATTCAATTTCGCAGATTATAAACACTCGAAAATGCAAACAAGGTGTACATTCTTTGTACGCAGAGTAAATACTGCACACGCGCGGCAATAGTACACAAACATCCAGTATCTCTTAAATTTTTCCATGTGTTTTTGAGTGACTAAGTGTTTAGTGCAAAGCTTAAACATAATTTCCCTAAATAAGAAATCCTGCGGAGTACTGTGTGTAAAAAACTTATATTTGTTGTATGACGAGACTGTCCAAAATATTAAAGGAAAATATTGATAAAATTTTCATGAGGGGAAAGAGAAGCTGTCCTGTTCTGCCTTGAAGGAAATTTAGAAGAGTTGCCAGAGGTGAAGCCATCACATCACATTACCTAATTTTTTGTGTAAACTGGGGAGAGCTCTTAAGCCGTTTACCTGATCGTGTGGTTTCATATATTGTTAAAATCAGTATCCTTCCCAATTATAGTAACTTGATAGTTAGTTTGATACACGAAATACTTGAATAATTAGATAAATACCAAAAATACACCTGTCAACAGTACTGAGTTAAGTTGCCAAGTAGCACAGCTTTCTTATTTTCTTCAACTTTTTTTCTTTTCTTTTAGCTTTGTCTTTTACTATTTTTCATTTTGTATATATATTGAGTAAATGTAAAGTCTGATCCTGTGATAGTATATCTTGGTTAGCAAGTGAGTTTATCAGTTAAGAAGAATATATAGCAGAAACAGGTGGGTGTCTCCTCAGATACAAATTCGAATTTTCCTTCAAATTGACTTTTGTTTTTGTTAGCATTTTTTTTATCCTCAAATTACCATAGTCAAATTTTTAAGTTAAGATGTGTGTTACCATAAAAGAGATAAATTGAGTCACTAAATAGCACTTATATGAAGATATAAAAATTTTGTGTGAAGCTTAAATAAAAGTTTTTCTCTCTCTTTTTTTTCTTTCTCTTCTTCTTTCTATATTCTGTGAAAGGGAAAACATAAAAATGAGGTCATCTCTGTCCCAAACCTCTCCCACCCATGGATCGGGAGGAGGGGTAGCTATCAGGAGACTAAAACAGAAAATCAAGGATTTAGAGGAAATGGTTATAAGCCTTGATGATAAAATTCGGAATATGGATAGAGAAATGAAAGAGAATGAAACACTCAGAGAGGAAATAAGATTTTTGGAGGAAGCAAATTAAGCACAAGGGCAGGAGAGAAAGGAACTATAAAAATGAATAAAGAAGCTGGAAGGGGAAAAGAGTGAACTAGAAACCAGAATTTCTAAACAAGAAGATAAAAACAAACAGCTGAATGACAACCTAAATGAATTAGATGTTAGTTCACTGCTCTCTTCTGAAAGAGACGAGATTGAAGCTTGGAATGTCCAAATTAAGGAAAACATTGAACAGTTTAGAAAAGAGTTCCAGGAGCTGAATATGGAACATGATGCCATGAAAACTTCCTTTGCTGACGCACTAGAGGGGAATGAGGCAGTAAAAGAGGCTGTAAAGGTGGTGGCACTGGAAAACATTCAAACAGTTGACTATAAAGAGACAGCAATCAAAAAAATTAAAGACGTTGTGATGGAAAGGGCAAATCCACTGATTAAACAGGCACTTGATAAAGAGAAGACAGTGGTAATCTCAGGCATAAGCGAATCCCAGGAGCCAACATAGCAGGGAAGACTTGAAGAAAATAAAGCTAGGGTTGTAGACCTGATAAGAAAGCTTGGAGTAGTTTGTGGTCCTGAGGATATTGCAAACATTCACCAACTAGGCATATATTCGAGGGAAGGAAAGCCGAGACCAACAAAAGTAACCTTTGAGAGAGGGGAAACATGTAGGGATATATTGTTGAGAAAAAAAAGTCTAAAAGACCTTCAAGAATTCAAAGAAGTGTTCATTAGACGATACAGAACACAGGAAGAGATGGGAAAGATCAAAAACTTGTTGCAAGAGGCAAGAAGGTTAAATGAGGAAAGAAATAGAGAAGAGAAGAAAAATTTTAATTTCAGAGTTCTTCCAGACTAAGGGGAGATAAAGAAGATAATGACAGAAGATCAGGGGATGGGACCTCATTAAGATTGTTATACACAAATGCTGATGGATTAGCTGGTAAGGCAGTAGAACTAAAAGATAGGATTCACAACAGTAAGGCAGATATAGTAGCAATTACAAAGACTAAGTTGTGTGAGGACATAAACAGTGTCACAGTTTTTCCTAAGGGCTTCATAATACTAAGGGTTGAAAGATCTGAGAGGACTGGTGGAGGGATAGCACTGCTCGTAAGTGAAAGGATTCAAGTCGAAGAAATAAACTTGGCTATAGAAAGTGAGTTCAAGGAATTTCTTGTTGCTCGCATAATACTGGTTCAGAAAGCATTAAAATAACTGTTGTATATAACCCTCCAAGGAACCAAAATAGGCTAGAAGTTTATGAGGAAAGTCTTATAGATACTATTGAAGTCATAAACTCAGTTGTTAACATGGCACGGGAGAGAAAATGTAGGATTTTGATTATGGGAGATTTTAATCATAAAGAGATAGATTGGATAAATCTTGACCCACACAGTGGTGAGGACTCATTCGGGGCAAGATTCCTAGATTGCGTGCAAGGGAATTACCTACACCAACATGTAATGGAACCAACGAGGGCCAGGGGTGGGGATGAGCCATCACTACTTGATCTAGTATTTACAGATAATGTGTTGGATATTGAAAAAATTGAGTATGAACCACCAATTGGAAAGAGTGACCACTGTGTGTTATTGATGGAGTATATTATTGAAGATATTCTGACTGAGAGTAGAGGCACTGAGGACATGAGGAGGAACTGTCCGAAAGGAGATTACATCAAAATGAATGAGCTTTTTGCGGTTATTGACTGGAGAACCTTATTTTACAACATATCTGTACAAGAAATGTATGACATCTTTTGTGAGAAATATGGGAAGATAGTAGATTGCTGCATACCTTTCACCAAAGTAGGTGTAATTCATGTCAGAGACAAATGCTGGAAAAGGTATAGAAGGAGAAAAAACATAAATGCCTGGCAAACCTCCAAAAGAGCAAGAAATGACTACCTAAGTAAAAGAAGAGAGGCAGAGAGAGACTATGAGAGGGACATCACCAGGAAGGCTAAAGATAATCCAAAGCTTTTCACAGCTTTATCAGAGGAAAACTGAAGGTAAAAGAACAGGTTTTAAGGCTAAAGAGAGCAGATGGACGCATCACTGAGACGGATGAAGAGATCTGTAAAGAATTGACCAAGGGGTTTCAGTCAGTATTTACAGTAGAAAATACCCCACCCCCTCAGATTGCAGAGATAGAAGCTCAAGGGCCGGTATTAGAGAACATCAACCTTACAGCCATAGAGGTATGCAAAGTGCTGATGGAGTTAGATGTTCATAAAGCTACAGGTCCTGATGACATATCCCTTCATGTACTTAAAAAATGCGCAAACTCAATATCAGTGGCACTAATTATCATATTTAAAAAGTCACTGGAGTCAGGGGCGATTCCAAGATGCTGGAAACAAGTAAACGTGATACCTATCTTCAATAAGGGAGGGAGGGATATGGCTCTGAACTATAGACCAGTTTCCTTGAAAAGCATAGTTTGCAAAGTTAGGGATAAACTACTAAGGAAACATATCTCTCTTCACTTGGAATTCTTCAACTTTTTGTCAGTGAGGCAACATGGCTTCAGAGAAGGTAGATCAACAATAACAAACTTATTAGAATTTTATGATGAGGTAACCCGAATCTTACAGGATAGAGAGGGCTGGGCAGATTGCATATTCCTAGACTTCCAGAGAGCGTTTGACACTGTTCCACATGGGAGACTTATTAGGAAGCTGCAAGCAATGACTAGAATAGGTGGAAATGTCTTGAAATGGATAAAAACTTACTTAGAAGGAAGGGAACAGAGGGTTAGAGTAAGACACTCAGTGTCTGAATGGAGAAGAGTTAGTAGTGGAGTTCCACAGGGTTCAGTTTTAGGGCCACTTTTTTTCCTTGTATATGTAAATGACCTACCAGAGTGTGTAAATTCATTCATGAATATGTCTGCAGATGATGCAAAGATTGTGAAGAAAGTAGGAAGCGAGAACAATGGTAGAGAACTTCAGGAAGATCTAAATAGTCTGCACGAGTGGTCAGAAAAGTGGCTAATGAAATTCAATACTTCAAAATGTAAGGTAATGAGAATGGGTACAAGTGCAAGAAGTCCCAAGCTTGACTACTTGGTGGCTGGAGTACAACTTCAAGAGACAAAAAATGAGAGAGATCTAGGAGTAAACATACTGGCAGATTTGTCTCCAGAAATACATATAAATGGCATAGTAAGGGCAGCATATGCAATCTTATCAAATGTAAGGGTAGCCTTCCGGCACATGGACAAGGAAATGTTCAGAAATATTTATGTAACCTATGTGAGGCCCAAACTCGAATATGCAGCCCCCTTTTGGAATCCGCACTTGAAAAAGCACATAGCTAAGCTTGAAAAAGTTCAGAGACATGCCACGAAACTGGTGCCAGAAATAGGTAATCTCAGTTATGATGAGAGGCTGAGGGAATTAGACTTACCATCACTCAAAGCTAGAAGATTGAGGGGGATATGGTGACAGTCTTTAAATTCCTTCATGGTTATGATAGAGTGGATAGGGATCGATATTTTGATATGGCAGGCTCTAGAACTAGAAGTCATAGTTTGAAGCTTCGTAAGAAAACTTCTTTGCAGGATGTAAGGAAATACTCTTTCAGTGTAAGAGTAGTTAATAATTGAAATTCGCTAAGCGAGGAGGTAGTTAATGCTATCTCAATCAATAGTTTTAAGGACAGGTATGATAAGTATCACTAAGTTTATGTATCTTTCGTGCCCAGGTCCGATGAGGGCTGTTTTATTTTATATTTATTTTTGGCCCGTCCTGGTGTCACAATCATAAAAAAAAAAGAAAAAAGTAGAAAATGGAACCGATCAGGAGACGGGAAGATATGAGCTTTGGACTCTTTCCCGTAAACACAATTAAGTAATCACAATTAGGTAATCACATAGTGAAAAAGTTCACAAATATTGAGTAAAATTAGAACATAAGCTCAGTCAATGGAAGGTGCAAAATCTAGTGCAAGAGGTATCTCTAGAGTACTGAATACTCTTGGAAAGCACCAAATAAACTTAAAGAAATGGATAGGAGAGCTTCGATATATAACAAAATGAAAATAAAGGCACCAATAAAAGCAGGCATTGATATTCTTGCCCACTTACCCCGAGTAAGACCCAAGCAGGGTGGTGGGGGGAGAACTGTGGAAGTCCTTTATCCTAAAAGAGCTAAGAGGAGTAATCGAGGTATATTAGATTCTGATGGATGTGTGCTTTGACTTGCCGCCCCTCTTACAAGGGTTTGCGACCGTTGCATAAAAAAAAAACGTATCTCTGAAAACATCTCATCACTCTCCAAGTTTTTTTTTAAATAAGCCCGTGTATACTACATAAAGACATGCAAAAAATAAAATAAATACTCGAACAAATATGCCTAAATAAACTTATATATAGATATACACCATAAAATAACTGCCTACCTCTCCATTGAAGAAACAGAAGAGCAAAGACACACCCAGACCCTGTAAGATGGGACGCATGTTTAATATCATATGGGTATAAAAAATTACATTGAAATGAGGGCATTCCACCCCCTTTGAAGGAAAAAATAATGTAATGAGATGGAAATAGAAAATTTACAAGGGAGAAGAAATGAGAATAAATGTATACTAAAATACAAAATTTTTTATATAAAATATAAACTAATATGTCACTACATAGCAATTAGGCCACATAAGCGCCAAGATTGCTTCTTAATTGAGCTTCCATGTTAGGCAATAGATAGAGTTTGTGGATTATTTATTCAGAGTAGGATAGCATATTCCATGCCAACAAGCTTAACTAAATTTAACGCCGTTCTCTTCATCAGCCTTGGATAGTAATATTGTACTCATTATGCAAGAAGATTAAAACTGGTATATCTATCCAGCTATTTTCTATATTTCACTAGTATATCTATCCAAATGTTTTCTATATTTCGCTATTTTATGCTTTCAGATAATAGGCAATCTCATTTTCTAATCTCAATTAAAGTATGCTGTACCAAAAAAAGCTGACCCAAGAACAGTGGATTAGTATTCAATCTGAGCAAAATGAGGTACTGATATGTATTTAATGGCATCTATGTGTGATACCATCTTCCCTTCATCATTACAGAAAGAACTTTAGTCAGTTCTTGACAATAGATTTCACCAGGGAGCATTTAAGTATTTTACCACTTGCTATATCAAAACACACCACCGGTTATATCAATGTTGTTGTTTGTCGTTTTATGTGTTACTATTAATTTTCATTATGAGGGTGTAAAATGACAGGTAGGAACTGGGGAGTTAAGGCTGGATACTTTTCCTAGAGGCCCGCAGTTGCATTATACATGGGGTTGTCATTTCCCGAGTCAGTGCTCTAACCTGTATGTGTCACTATTAGTTCCAATAATGATGGTGGATAAAGAGAGGTTAGAGCTGGGGAACTAAGACTGGATGCTTTTCCTAGAGGCCAGCAGTGGTCTCGTACATGGGGTCGTCATTTCCTGAGTCGGTGCTCTAACCACTGCACTACCATGGTCCCCAATGGCAATACCAATGAATGTGATAAGCAAAAATGAACATAATGCCAACTAATACTGTAAGTCTCAATAAGAGAATAGGATGATATGCCTCTTCTGATTTACAGCTTTAACTTCAAAAGAAAAATTATAGATTTAAAAAGGAAAATGGTTAAACTAAAAAGAAATGTAGTATGGTACAATTAAAGAGGAATATAGTAGGAGTAAAAAAATGTAATATAGTAAGAGTAAAAAACAAATGCAAGCTTAAAAAGCAACTCGTAAATCAAAAAGATAAAAGCTTGAATTAACACAAAAATGGTTAAATTACTAAGAAAAAGAGAAGTGTTAAAATAAGTAAATGATAAAATTAAAAAATGGAAAAATCACAAGGAAAAACGGTAATATAAGAAAAGGGCAAAATTACAAAGAAATGGAAAAATTACACGGAAAAATGGTAAAATTAAACTGCAACATGGTAAAATTAAAAAATAGAATGGTAATATAAAAAGGAAAAATGGTAAAATACCTGGAAAGATGCAGCTACGGCCGAGATGATGAGATAAACCCGTTCCCCAGGGGATCCTTTGGGTGGTCGGAATGGAATCAAAATATAATGAAGACCCAACAAGGGAATCAAAATAAGCGTTGCACGCACAGCCTGCAACAAAAGATGTGCGTTTTAAATTCCCCCCCCTTTTTTTTTATACAAAAGTGACACCAGGATGAACAAAGAAAATTGCCCACATCTGGCACGAAAGCCAAACACACAAGAAGGAAATTAAAGCGAGACTGTCATGGGAGTGAAATGCAAAATGAATAAATATATTATACTACAAAATTCAACACATTATATGTGTTACAATTAGTTTCCATTATGGGGGTGATCACAAAGAGATTGGAACTGGGGAATAAAGGCTAGATGCCCTTCCTAACACCCCACGGTGGGGGTCAGTCACATGTCTATATTCTAACCACTACACCACCATGGTTTCCCTACTTCAAAAAATTTCAACCTATGTACCTTAAATTCCTTTAGTTAAAAAAAATAAGTACAGTACTCCAAAAATTAACAAATCTTCAAATTCTCCATCTCACATAAAATTACAAGTGTACACTATAATGTACAACAATATTCCCTGAGACATAAAAAAAAAATGACTTGATTTCTTAATATATTCTGGTAAACATTAAATGACTTTTCATTCATCAAATACCATAGGACAAGACACGGGTGTAATTATAAAAATTTACCAAAGAGCTTCCTGCACTATATTTGCCTGACCTCCAAGTTGAGAAAAAATGACATTGGTTAGCCAAATCTGCCTAAAAAACTTTCAATTATCTAAAATATTTGATTCTACGCTTAACCACTGACTGCTGAGGGGCCTCGATACGGTAAATTGTTACAAATAAACCCCTGTCAGGTAGGAGGCAAATAAATTTTCCCTATAGTTTTTGAATGAATGTGGCCTTGAAACTGTTGAAAATGTATGCCTATTTATTATACAGAGCAACTTGCCACTAAGAAGGAGGGAAGAAAAACATTTTGTTGAGCTTGCAGAACGCATCTATCTACAGTATATACATAAGCCATTTTCCCCTTATAAGGAGAGTGGCTGAGTAAAGACAAAATACTCTCACTCGTACAATACCAGGGATAGTTTGTTCACTGCTTTAAGGTGAATTATCTCTTTTAAACGCATCAAAGGCTATGTAGATACTTATTAGAGATTATATAATAATCCTAAGAGCAGCCAATGAAACATGGTTGTGTAGACTGTGATGGGTTCAAATAACTTTTACGAAACAAAGATTCGAAACCATATGACATAAAATATAATCAATTAACAGGCGAAATCTATACGTTGACCCAGCCTCGTGTCCTCCTCTTATCAGAATTAGAAGAGAAGGGAGAAAAAAGAAGAGGAAGAGACAAGGGATGATCATTATTATTAAAAGAGAAAACAATGTACAAATAAGAATTCCAAGATTTATATGTAATAACTTTATGAAGTTTACATAATTAGATATTATTTAAATGAGTTCAAGCCGTTCTACCAAACCATTTTTGGAAGAGAGAGAGAGAGAGAGAGAGAGAGAGAGAGAGAGTTTCGTAATCCCATTACAGCACTGAAGTTAAATGTGATGGAGAGAGTAAGTGTCAATTTGTCCTAATGGAACAGTACGTTTTCTGTTACAAATATCTATTCCAACTGGAACAGAAAAAATGCCTGCTGTACACGCAAACACGCAGCAATGAGTTAGGCGAAAAGGAAGTAAATATGTACAATACACACACACATACACATCGAGAGAGAGAGAGAGAGAGAGAGAGAGAGAGAGAGAGAGAGAGAGAGAGAGAGAGAGAGAGAGAATATAACAGGAAAGCAAAGAGGATTATATGACAGAGTGGAAGATGGTCTAGGAAGTCTATCTTCAATCCGTCTTAGGGATCTATTTTATTGAGAAAGTTCTGTCATTCAAGTCAATATGATCAAAACTCTTGAAAGTACAGGCGAAAAGGGACTCAATGATGGGAAACTAGATGAGATTAGACTCAATGATGAGAAACTAGTTGAGATTAAACTCAATGATGGAAAACTGGTTGAGATTAGACTCAGATGGGAAACTAGTTGATAGCAGACTCAATGATGGGACACCAGTTGAGATGACACTCAGTGGCGGGAAACAAGTTGAGATTACACTCAGTAATTGGACACTAGATGAGAATACACTCAGTGATGGGACAGCAGATGAGATTAGACTCACTGATGGGACACTAGTTATTTTTATGACTGACACCAGGTTGGGCAACAAGAAAAAAAAAAAACTACCCTCATCAGGCCTGGACATATAGAAAACAAAAAGTAAAGTGAAACAAAGGTGGCGAGTGTTGTGACTTGTCAGATGTGAAGGGATAATAAGAGATGTGTAACGAATATCCAAGAATATTTGGTGTTGATGTAGGCATAGAAAGAGAACCGTAACTGAAGGAAGACTTAACATCGAACTATTCTGGACAGTCCTATTTAAGTTCAAACGACCCTTCAGCTGTAGTATCACAACGGGCAGTTGGTGCCATGGACCAACCTACTACATTTAAATATAAGTAAACTCAATGATGGGAAGCTAGTTGAGATTAAACTCAGTGGAATAATTGTGACACAACGACAAAAAAAAAAAAATATGGATTGGATGACGAATTAGAGAACAGATATTTGATAAAAATTATTTAGTTTTTCACGAAAGATGTCTAAAGGTATACAAATGGGTTTGAGATTTTTTTTTCTTCAGAAAAAGCGAATCCAAAATGAAGCTGAGAAACAAAAATAGGATTTTTTTTTTGAATATATGTACGATAGCACAGTAGATAGCGAGTCATAGTAGCATAAAACACGATAGTCTGAGACTAATTATAATATGATTCGCAAAATCTATAACGCATCGTCTTTTTTTTTATGATTGTGACACCAGGATAGGAAAAAAAATCTACCCTCATCAGGCCTGGGCACGAAGAAAACATAAAGAGAAATAGAGATGGGGAATGTTGTGACTTGTCAGATGTGAAGGGATAATAAGACATGTGTAACGAATATCCAAAAATATTCGGTGTTGATGTAGGCATAGAAAGAGAACCGTAACTGAAGGAAGACTTAACATCGAACTGTCCAGGACAGACTTATGAAAGTCCACAAGACCCTTAAGCAGTAGTATCACAACGGGCGGTTGGTGCTATACGTCACAATTAGTCCTTAGTCATACGGGGGTGGATACAGCTATTTTGGAGCTGGGGGGGGGTCAAGCTGGATGCCCCTACAAAAGCCCCTAGGTGGATTGAACCCACGTTCATCGCTACCCGAATCGCGTGATCTACCAAAGAGCTACTGCGGCTATTGTAGCTCGTTAAGTCTATAGTTCAACATGAGAGTAGCTTTCAAAACTAAAACATGAGTGAATTTTGGGGAAAATGTGGCAGATTCCAAGGGTAGAGTGGCCTATTGACTGAGATACAATGTGAACGTTATCTTAATTTCTTCTTTATCTTTATCTAATATTCTCTACCAAAGGAAACAATGAACATCGTTATTGCATTATTATTATTATTATTATTATTATTATTATTATTATTATTATTATTATTATTATTATTATTATTATTAGTAGTAGTAGTAGTAGTAGTAGCAGTAGTAGTAATGTCATTGCAGATATTGATGTGGCAGTGCTGTATACTTTACATATTTATCTTATGACTTGGAGAAAGGGAAGCACGATCACTGCTCTTTCTTGTTAAAAACAAACATGCTTACAAACACTCATTTATGGGGAATATCCAAAAAAAGTTATACAGTTTGAGGATTCGTCAAATATATTAGCTGTACGATACTATTACAAGAACAGATAATGACTAACATTACTCAAAGAGAGGAAATTGTAAGTGGTAAAAACATTCACAGAATTTTTAAGAAAATATACACTGAGTAACCTATGCATCATTTTATGTGTCACTGAGTCCCCTTTGGAATGGGGGTGGACACATGTATTGGAGCTAGGTTTGCAAATAAAAACACCAGCTAGGGGAGTCACGAGCATAAAGGCCTTTCTCCTTAAACCACAGATAAAGAACTCACCTTCCTGGTGGAGTGGGTGTCGGGGGTCGTGTGTACAGCCCTCAGTTTTGTGACCAGCACTCTGACGATATTTATGAGGAAGAAAAGGTTGAGAAACATGGAGACCACCACCGGAACACTCAAGATATAGTTGTATCCGCCATCCTCCATCCAACAACTGGAAACAGTAAAAAAATAATTGTAATACAGAATAAATTTGCCATAGCCTGTACCGTTGTTATGTTAATATTGTTCCCCATTCGAATAGGAGTGGTCACAGACAGGTTGGAGCCAGGGAGTTAGGGGTGGATGCCCTTCCTATTACCCCAAGGTGGGCTCGTACACGAGTTTGTCATTTCCAGGGTCGAGGGTTCTAATCACTTAGCTACTTGAGAGAGAGAGAGAGAGAGAGAGAGAGAGAGAGAGAGAGAGAGAGAGAGAGAGAGAGAGAGAGAGAGTCAATCTATATCTAGAAAAAAATGAAATGTGATTGGGGAAAGGATGTGGCTACAAGCTTTCAAGTGTCACTATTTTTGCAGGAACATTCAGTGAATAAGTAGGCAAAGCAGAAAGTACTGGAAAAAACACAAGTGT
This sequence comes from Halocaridina rubra, assembly GCA_037179515.1. Classification (NCBI taxonomy): domain Eukaryota; kingdom Metazoa; phylum Arthropoda; class Malacostraca; order Decapoda; family Atyidae; genus Halocaridina; species Halocaridina rubra. The sequence continues at coordinate 68,571 of JAXCGZ010011541.1, forward strand.
TACGGCAAAACACACTCGAATTGAATACGGAAATATGTCACATTAAATAGACTAGTATGTATGGCTCTTTTCATTCTCAAGCTTTCACAGTCCCGTGTGAGCCTGCAAGGCAGCAGAAAACAAATGCAGGTAATATCACATGCTGTCACGGTGATAGCAATGATTTACCTAACCAGACTAGCATAAATATAGGCCGGATACTCACTGTTCTCTTTGTTTTTCATCACTCCCTCTCGCTGCAGCATAGATAATCGTCCAGCAAGCGGGAACACCCCATCCAAGCAGGTAGAACCACTTCATGATCCGGTCTTCAGCCACAAAGGCCACCACGAGCAACGTGTGCAGGTAGAGGCCCTCGCAAAACATCCAGAAGTAGTTCGAGACGAGGAAATAGTGAAGAAAGACGTGGATCACTTGACAAGCAACCTGTTGCGGCAAATAAATATAGAGATGCAGGATTTTTAGTTCTCGGTGATGGGGGTTTCCATGCACAGAAAAAAAAAAAAAAAAAAAAAAAAAAAAAATATATATATATATATATATATATATATATATATATATATATATATATATATATATATATATATATATATATATATATATATATATATTGCGTTTTATGTCAATATTAGTCCCCATTTGGGGGAAGGCACAAATGGACTGAAGCTGGGGAGTTAAGGTTGGATGTCCTTCGTAACACCCCACCGTGGTCTCAAACATGGATCCATCGACTTCCTAGTCAAGCACTCGAACAGTAACGCTACAACGGTCCACAAGATAATTTCGAATTCGTATATAAAAAGGTATTTTACATATATTGGGATAATTTTTGGTATTTTGATGCTAATATAGTATTCAGCGAAATCATACATATTTTTCATATAATGAAAAATATGTCTAAGCAGGATGAAAAATATTTTTATCTGCTCCATGTTCATATGGGATCGCTGTTTTCAACCAGCTTCTTGAAGGCTGAAGTTTGGTTTTCAATCAATCTTATGGCTGAATGCCTTTCGTGACACAAACTCTCTCTATTTATCAAGGTCTGAGTCCATCACCGTGCTGAGCCGTTTGTTATTATTATTATTATTATTATTATTATTATTATTATTATTATTATTATTATTATTATTATTATTATTATTATTCAAAAATCCTTTTTTTTGGGGGGGGGGTATAATTGTGGACTGGTACAAGAGCAACACTTGCAAACTTAATGTTAATATTTCAACAACAGGAATACTATGAAGGGACTAGGATTAGCACAATAAATGTAAAAATGATGAATTTTCTTCAAATTACAAATAAACTCAAGAAACTATACACAAAATCAAATCTGTTGATTAAGGCCCGATTTCTCAAACAGTGTAAACCTAGGATACCATACTGTTAGTTAGCTAGACATATAACTAACAATATTGTATCCTAGGTTTACACTGTTTAAGAAATCGGGCCAAAGACTGAACCTTAACAATAAAAATTATAATCTGGAAAGCTCCTTTTCTGGAAAGCTCTTTTCCTGGAAAGTGGCTAACACAATGTGGTTAGATGTTAATTCGACAATACTGTCTACACTGCTGTATGTGCCACAATGAGTCCCTATTCGAATGGGGGAGGATACAGACAAGTTGGAGCAGGGGGATTTGGGATGGATGTCCTACCTAACAGCCAACTGAACGGCGTTTGTTGCTTACTTTAATAAAGCAAATTCGACCCGAAAACGACATTAAAATAATATTTATGTTCTTGCTAAATGAGCAGTGTCTAGATTAAGTTCGTTGCTTTATTCCTGTACTTGGAGTCTACCTTCCAGAAAAAAAATGTAAAAAGTGCTGACACCTTAATGAAGGTCAAAGGTCACTACTGAATGGCAGAGGCAAGGGGGTGCTGGAAACAGTGATATAACTAGAGGCCGACTAGATACCTACCATAGAGATAAGGTCAAATCCCATAAAGATAAGGTCAAATCCCCCTTCCAAATCACGTGGATCCAATGATCTCCAGGCAATGGCTGAATAAGCAGGTACACCTATAGGAAATCACTGACCCCCACAATTAATTTACCAGTTTAATCAGTAATGGCATGAGATTGAAAGTTAATCCAAACTCGGGATAGATAAGAGAAAAAAATGAGAAAAATATTTTGTTAAGAGAATGTTTAAGTTTGGGTGTTTGCAAATAGTCTGCCTGTTTCTGTCTGTCTCTGTCAATCTATCTCTCCAACAATCTTTTTGTACCTCCCTCTGTTTCTACAGCCAAATCTTCATTTAGAAATTTATCCATACAACTTATAGGATCAACTGGAGAAAACGTACCTAAAACTATCGCTAAAAGGGGTTCCTCAAGTTTCAAAAATCTAACTAACCTAACCTAACCAAACTTAACCTAACCTAATATTACCACAACAGTCACATACCCAATACTTATGTGGCTCTGACCTCCAGAACACAATCAACAATTTACTATTATACAGTGATTCTTCAATTGGTAAGTTTTGAGGTACGTATTTTTCAGTTGACTCTACTTATCTATTTATCTAATCACAACTTCAGGAGTTGCTTGATTATTCTCTCTCTCTCTCTCTCTCTCTCTCTCTCTCTCTCTCTCTCCTCTCTCTCTCTCTCTCTCTCTCTCTCTCTCTAAATAATATCTATTCCTAACGCCAATTGAATATTCTTCATTGCTTGTCAAACCACTTTAATGCTCTCACGAGAAATTAATTTTCTGAAACTGACACACGTCAAAGATAAAATAAAAATATTCGCAACAGTAAAATTTCAACATCGTTAAATAATACTGATATCCTCAGATAAGGATATTCTTCATCTCCGTTCGTATTTCTGTAAGATCCTTCCCCACTTACTCTGTGGATGAACCAAGTAGGGAGGTGGGGGATATGTGGCAACCTTTTATCCCCGAAGAGCTAAGGGTAGTGATCGAAGAATGTCTGCCTCATGATGCGTACTTTGACTCGGATACCTGCGGGCCAACAAGGGAAGGTCAGCTCACCCTCAAGGGAGAACATCAACGAAAGAAAACTTTGACTCGGTCACCCCTCTCAGCACTCTGTTCTTTCTAGGAGATGGCTAAATTTTATCCATAAAAGGAGGTAAGCTTCCTCTGCCTCCCATGGGTCGGTCTTTCTTACTCCAAATTTTCTTCTTTCCTTTAGAGATGGGTGGGCTTTATCCAATTGAGGAGTCGAATTCTGTTACTCTGCTTTTCTTGTCTCCTTATGGGATGGGAGACAAGAATATTGCTTCTTTGTTCCCCTTACAATCATAAAAGTCGAATGAATGGGTCGAAGCGAGGGGACTAGGAATCCTCCGTACTTTTCTTATTTTCATCCCGTAATAAGCCAAGTCTTTGCTTTAACTCGGCCACACCCATGATAAGATTATTCAGACTTTTGCATATATATATATATATATATATATATATATATATATATATATATATATATATATATATGTATTGTGTGTGTGTGTGTGTGTGTGTGTGTGTGTGTGTGTGTGTGTGTGTGTGTGTGTGTGTGTAAACACAACTAAATATGTACTTTCAACAGGAATAACTATACCTATAAATTAAAGATTATACACGTTTTCTCTATCGGGGATCGCGGTAGCGCACTGATTAGAAAGCTCGACTCGTGAAGTGACAAACCCGTGTTCGATCCCACCATGGGGCATTAGGAATGGCATCCAGCTTAAAACCCCGGCTCCAAAATATATGCGTCCACCCCCATTCGAATAGGGACTTATTGTGACACTTCTATCGAATTTTCATGTCAGTATTTTTGCATTTCTTACTCATATTTTTCATGTTTTTGAATAAAATAATTTCTTTAGCACTAATGTTGCCTCACTTCTCAAACCTCTTTGGCACTTCCCCTTACGACGAAAAGGCAGCGACGATTTAAAAAACAAAAAAAAAATAAATAAATAAAAAAAAAAATAAAAAAAAAAAAAAATATATATATATATATATATATATATATATATATATATATATATATATATATATATATATATATATATATATATATATATAATCAAGTGTAGCTTTTCAAAAACTTGACAGCTAGGCTTACCTCGATAGTCTAAAAAAAAAAAGCATGAATAAGTGAAGCATATGGAAATGTAATAAAGAAAATCCAAAAAGAACCTTTAAAATATTATCGAACCAGCGTGAGGTTTAGACTCAAGTTTTCATTTTATATAATACATAAGAAAGTATTAAATGAAACCCCAAAAGAACCTCGAAACATAATCGGACCAGCAAGGGGTTTACATGCTAATTTTTTGTTTGTTTATAAACAAATAAAAGTAAAAATAAAATGAAATTAAAAAATCGAACCAGCAAGGGGTTTACAGGCGCCTTCATTATTATTATAATTTTTTTTTTGTTGGGCGGGGGGGTGGGCAATCCTTAGACTGCAATGATATCTCACAATTAAATATACGCTCAGCGGTAGAATACGCGAGTCGTGAAGTGACAAACACAAGGTTCGATTCCACCGCGGGGCGTTAGGAAGGATATCTAGACTTAATCCCCAGGCTCCAACATGTTTGTGTCCACCCCTATTCGAATGGGGACTAATTATGACTCATAAAACGGGGCAAAGCAAATAATGTATGTGTTTACGTAGTAGAGAAAGTATACCTTTTCTCTTATCTTATATTTAAACCATTAAAATAGGATATTGTTCCACTACATTCTCATCACATTTAGTGGAGTGCTTACTTAGTCTGTTTAGATGACAGAGGCACTGAAGAAATGTACCACTTGGGTATGAATCCTGTGCTAATAAAGGCTATGATGATGATGATGATTATGATGATAATGATGAAGATGATTATTATTATTGTTGTTGTTAACGTTGTAAAAAGTCAACAGTAATACTGAATATGTTGTAGGAAACTAAATTATTTCAACTATTCTAAGGATTTTAGAATCCTAACTTATTATTATTTTTATTATTATTATTATTATTATTATTATTATTATTATTATTATTATTATTATTATTAATATTATTATTATTTTTATTATATGATTTTATGAATACGCAGCATATATCTATCTATCTATCTATCTATCTATCTATTTATCTATTATATATATATATATATATATATATATATATATATATATATATATATATATATATATATATATATATATATATATATATATATATATATATATATATATATATATATATATATATATATATATATATATATATATATTCTTCGAACACCAGAATCATCACATTACTGTTCAATTTACACTAACGAAACAATAAGAACTGCTCATACTACTTCCAATAACAATTACAACACCATTTCCAAATAAAAAACAACCGAACACAAATGTAATATCTAACATCACCTCTAAGCAATTTTGGTCCTAGAAAAAAATGGTTATCCAAGGTGAAAGGTGAAAAAATTAATGATGGATCTAGTCCTAACGATATTTGGTGATATATTATCCATCGAATAACCAAGTTCATTACTCTTTGGGCCAAGTAGATGGAAAAGAAGGGTGAAAAGAAAGGAAAATAAAGAGTAAAGAGGAACGAAAAGGGGAGTAAAAGGCGGTAGAGATATGAAGAAGGACATTTAATTGTCAGTATTTATGTCACATACAAAATTGCGAAGGAGGAGAGGATAAAAAAGGCTAACCCTTGGGCAATCATTGCGCGTCCGTGGTGACATGCGCTTATGGTGAAGAAGAAGACGAACGAACAAACAAACAAACAAACAAACATTTATTTCCATTTTTGTACATTGGTTATTCTTCTAAAAATAAAAGTAACTTATAAGTAGACATGTAATTGAACTAATAAGTGAGAGGGTAATACATACAGTTAAATTAAATGTAGCTTTCATAGAAAATAATAATGATGTAATAAAAATGTTAACAATAATATTAATGATATAGTAATAATAACACTAGATACAGTATCGTTATTATCGGCATCATTACCAAATTTGTTTTCCTTTCAATGAGAATAATTAGTTCTTAACTTAGAGAACAGAGAAGTCGATATCAGTTTACATATAGAGAGGATAGTGTTAAGGGAAATTGCATTAAATCATTAAGTTTAGGTTATGTGTGAGCAGTGAGCAGCAAACTATTTGTTTAAAAGAAAAAAATATAGTTTGTATATGAAAGCTGTGAAGGGGGATGTTTTTATGATGCTCTGGACTATTGTTCCAGAGTGTTGGCCCTTTAATAGTGATCATCTTTGAACGTGCTTCTGTGTTTGTTCTCTGAATAAAGAGCTCACTGCTCTGTCTTGTGTTGGTTCCCCTTATATCCCTGACTGTTTTTAAATCAAAGAGCTAGCTAGGATAATGATGGTCCAAAATTTTGTATACAAAACATAAATAGCATAAGCGACCTTGTTTTCTGCCTGCAGCCACCCAAGTTTATTGAGAGCTGGTGTGATGTGGTCATATTTTCTTATTCCTCCCAGGGCAACTCGAGCTGCAAAATTAATAAGTTTCTGTATTCTGCTTATCTGAGTCTTAGTGGTAGCTCCCCAAACAGTTGTGCAGTAATTAATGTGATTTAGGGCTAGAGATTCAACATCAGTTATTCGAGTGGTAGTCTCAAAATTGTCTTTTATACGTGATAAGTACATTAATATTCCTGTAAACTTTTTGCATACTTCATCTATGTGGAAATCAAACAACATGTAGTTATCAAAGTGAATTCCTAGGTTTTTGACTGTTTTGCTAGGTGTAATAATATTGTCGCAAAAATTAATTGTCGTGTTTTCTGGAATTTGTGCTATATGGAACCTTGAACCAATAAACATGTTTTACTTTCGTTAATTAACAGCCAAATTTCTTGAAAATAGGTCTTAATTTTTGACAGTGTTTTCTGCTCTTAAGGTTAGCTCTGGAAGATTATTAATATCACCACTAAGGAGTAGTTGAATGTCCTATGCATAATGTAAGACTAGACAGTCAGGGAATGAAAGAAGATAGATGATTTACGTAAATGGAGAAGAGGATTGGACCAAGTACCAGTCCCTGTGGAACATCAAATGATACATTTTTTGGCATAGAGATAATATTGTTAAGACGTATAGACTGTTTGCGATTGGATAGATACTCTTTAAACCAGCTCGGATCAATATTTAGGTTAGTACATTTACGTATAAGAATTTCATGGTTTACACTGTCGAAGGCTTTTGATAAGTCTAATAATACAAGCAGAGATATTTTTTTTCATATCTGTATCATTATAGATATTATTCATAACTTTGAGCAGTGCAGTTTCCGTCGAGAGTTTCTGTCTGAAACCATGTTGGTTAATAGATAATAGTCTATTTGACTCTAAATTTGACATAACTTGGCATGCAACAATTTTTTCTAATATTTTAGAGAAAATGGGTAGCAGGGAAATGGGACGATAGTTTGTCACATCTTCTCTGTCCTCCTTTTTATGCAGAGGTATTACATGTGATATTTCCAAGAGTCAGGAAACTTTTTAGCAACAGTGGAAGTGTTCATAATAGTTAGAATATAAGATACAATCATGGGTAGAGCATCATTGATGAACTGAAATGGTATACCATCTGAACCATGAGAGCCAGAGTTTCTTAGGCTCTTTATGGTAAGAATTAGGGTAGCACAATCGATAGGATTTATCTTGAAGTACTCTCTTGTGTTTACATTGGAAGAATTGTCCTTTAAGCAATTACTCATATTCACTGAGTTGATGTTTTCTTGTGTTTTCTCATATGTATTTTTGCCAACGTTAGCAAAATAGTTATTAAAGTTTTCCGCTTTGTCTTTCAACTCCGTAATATTTTTATAACTTTCTGAGGTAGTCTTTTCATTTGGTATCATGCTTCTTATCACTTTCCATGTTGCTGCTGTATCATGTCTAGAGTCATTAAATTTTTTTTTGTAGAAGTCTTTTTTACTTACACTGATGAGAGATCTGACACGTTTCTTTTCTGTTTTATAACGTTCTCGGAGAGTCATATCATATCTATTCATTTTTAGCTCTTTTTGTATTCATTTTTAGCTCTTTTTGTATTTGATTTCTGATTTGCATTGCCTCTTTGATGTCATTAGTTAGCCAGGGGGCTGAGGGGAGGGTTATTTTTCTTGTTACAATGGGTGCACAACTATCTAAGCTTTCAAGGTAGACTTTTTTTTTAGAATCTCAACCTGCAAATCGACATTATCTGTGTTTTTAATTCTATTAAGTGCATTTGTGTTGTTGATTAATGTTTCACAAAAGATATCAAGGGAGTAATTTTTTTTGACACCGGAATGTCTTGAAGAGAGGCTTCCTTTTGGGCTTGTTTATGTTTAGCATAGCAATGTTCAGCTCATGGTCTGCAACTGGGCAGGGAGCTACGTCCCAATAGGCTATACTTTCCACTTTATTTGTTATTATAAGATCTATAAGAGTTCTAGAATTAGGGGTTATGCTGGTCGGGTTTGTCACTATTTGTGTTAACTTCACAGTGTTGATCACCCTTTTCATTTTGTTATCTGCTGAGAGCAAATCATCATTAAAGTCACCAAGTATGTATATGGGTTTATGGCGCACACAGATATTTCTGAATGCTTCTAGCAGAAGATCGAATGAACTGGTAGGTGCTTTAGGGAAATTTCTGATACTGCACAATGATCCATAAATCTTCGAGCTCTTCAGTTTTTGCTAGACCTGTGGTTATTTCTGATGCACTAGGATAATTTCTAACATAAATACAGTCCCCACCCCCTCGGCCATGGTCACTGCGAAATATTTCAAACTCTGGGATATTCACATATTTATTTTCAGTTGTAGGAGGAAGCCAAGTTTTAATTACACAGAGGATGTCTACGTTGTAGTCTTTAGTTAGCATTATTATTTCCTCAAAATGAGCGAGAAGGGAAGAAGAAGAAGGAGAAAGCACAGATAAAGTAAAGAAAACAGAAGTAAATGAGAAGGAAATAAAAAAATCCATGGTGTGGCAAACATTGTGACTGACGTGAGAATATGAAAGATCTCACTGACACCGATGGATATAGATACAACGTTAGAGACGAGGGACCAACGAAAAGACTTTTGGCACCCCGTAATCAACATCACATTGAAAAAAAAGTTGTGACATTACCAATCACGGAAAATTTCCTTTTAGATAATTATTCTGGATTAGAATGTGAAAAATGTCTACCAATATTTTTTTTTTTTTTGGGGGGGACTGCTGGCAGGTACTGGCGCCCGTTGCGATACTACATCTGAAGGTCTTTCGCACTTGATAGGCCTGGCCAGGGCAACTCGTCGTTAAGTCTTCCTTAAGCTATGGTTCTTCTCCTAAGTCTACAGCTACAATAAATACTCCGGCGCACTCATTATACATCTCTTATTATACCTTCACATCTAACAAGTCACAACAGTCCCCATCTCTGTTTTCTCTGCTTAAGGTTTTCTTGGTGCCTATGGCCAATGAAGGCAATTTTCCATGCCTGTCTCGGTGTCACACTCATAAAAAAAAGTTATAAACATAGTGCTTTGATATTAAGTTAGTTTTTCTCATACATTGTTATTTTTATGAAACTTTTTTAATGAAATTAAAAAATAAACATATTTTACATCTGGTTAACAGTACCGAATCTGGCTACATTGCTTCAGCACAAAATAATGTATGCAGTTTATATTTTGCTTTGAGAGTAAATGCAAGACAGTAGATTTTTGTGTACATATATGACCACGATTGAATTATTATTTTTTTTTTTTTGGGGGGGGAGCCTATTAGGGGATTAGAAAGCTTGAATTTATGAATATTCAACCAAAATATTTCAAAAGTAAGGATGATTTTAATATTCTTTTTCGATATATGTATATATATATATATATATATATATATATATATATATATATATATATATATATATATATATATATATGTATATATGAATAATTTTTTCCCCGACCGGGACTTGAACCTAGGACTTATAATTACTAAGTCAAGGCTTATATATATATATATATATATATATATATATATATATATATATATATATATATATATATATATATATATATATTAAAAAAGGCTATTTAAAGAAAAAAAAAAGACTGACAGCTTACAAAAAAGTGACTGATGGAGTCATAGTAATGCTTCACTCAAGGTAGGAAAAGGAAGGCCTCAGTAAACGGTTAATAATGTCCATATGGGCCATATGGGCACAGGAGAATAATAAAAGTAATAATAATAATAATAATAATAATAATAATAATAATAATAATAATAATAATAATAATAAGAAGAAGAAGAAGAAGAAGAAGAAGAAGAAGAGAAGAAAAAGATGAGAGAGAGAGAGAGAGAGATAGAGAAATAGGTAGACAGCTAGATAGATAGATAGATAGATAGATAGATAGATAGATAGATAGATAGATAGAGAGAGAGAGAGAGAGAGAGAGAGAGAGAGAGAGAGAGAGAGAGAGAGAGAGAGAGAGAGAGAGAGAGAGAGAGAGAGAGAGAGGAGAGAGAGAGAGAGAGAGAGAGAGACTTGCCAAAAAGGAGCATCATCAATAGAAAGGAGAGGAAGTTGGGCCACAGAGTAAAAAAAAATAATTATATGTGGCAGAGAAAAGGAAAGGGAGAGGAGATTTAAAAGAGAATGACATTAATAGAGACGTAAGAAGAGGTAAAGGTAGACGTATGAAGAAAAGAAGCAATTTCGAGATACATTAAAAGATAATTTCACAACAGTTAAGATGTATATGACAGAAAGTTCTAAGGTAAGGCAACTAAATATTATAAGAGGTGTGTGTGTGTGTGTGTGTGTGTGTGAGAGAGAGAGAGAGAGAGAGAGAGAGAGAGAGAGAGAGAGAGAGAGAGAGAGAGAGAGAGAGAGAGAGAGATAAATTACTTTGAGAGAATGAAAAGTATACAAAGAGTTTGCGGTTTTAGCCCTCCTATCAGAGGCATCGCCCCTGCTCTGGCGGGTGTAAGCCGGTGCAAGCCCCAATCCCCCACTGTGGTGTCCAGCCACAGCGGTAACCTTCCCAGTAAACAGGTTAAACTCTCGGTCCTGAACGGGAACCGATCTATCGACCTAGCGAATGCGAGACCAGAGCGTTACCACTGTACTAGCCAGGAGGACCGAATGAAATACACAAATTAAAAGTAGAATAGACTTGGTAGAATATGTAAAACTGCATTAGTCACCCAAATTAATGCAACATTACCATCATCTGCATCCATAAGCATATTATATATCTAATTGGTTACATATTTGGTAATAATTAATCTTCATTAAAGTTTCTGCTAAAACAGCTTAATGATAATAGAAGGATCGAAGAACATACTTAAAAGAAAAAATCGTATCGATTTATCGTTAAAAACATTTCTTCAAAGTCTGGCATAATTTGGTCTAAAGATTTGGAACATATGAGAGGTTAAACAATAAAATTTAGGTAAGCCATGCTGTTGGCAACACTATTACCAAATCACAGACGCGCCAGAAAATGCAATCAAAACAAAACGATAAAATATCCCAAAAATAACCAGAAAAAATCGTCAAAACTGGCACCCATAGAGAATCATTAAAAGCCATAATGGCTTCCTAAATAAACAGAAGAACCTCTAATTCGGGTAAATAAACATCCATCTCGCAGTTTCATCGTCCCTCCTTGTCTTCCAAACCACAGTTTCACACCCCTACCCTTGTCTAACAAACCCTATTATCACTTTGTCCTTTTTTTTTTTTTTTAGTTTTTTCCTCCCTCGTTTTATTATTTACTTTCCTATCACGGCAGCCAAGTCATCACCTTCGTTGACAAAAGCTCTTCCCTTCCCACATCGATTTATAAAATGAAAATAGTTCTTTCCTGTAGATGGGGAGAACCTTCGAAGTCCTTCTTGCACTCCGCTGGCAGGTCCGGTGCTAGCTATATTTGTATCTAGTGTGTTCGAGGATATTTGCGTTTCTATTATTTTTTGGTATATTTGATTATTTAGCATTTCTGAAGAGCGAATTTGTACATCCCCATGAGCTGGTGTGAGTGCGTGTGTGTGTGTTTGTTTGAGTTTGTGCTTACCTAATTGAGCTAACGAGAAAGAGCGCAATGCTCGTGTGTGTGCGTGTGTGTGTTTTTTTGTTTTGTTTTTGTGAATGTGAAAAGTGGAAGTAAATTAGATGATAAAAAGGGCCTTTTTAAATGTCCCCATTCGAATGGGGGTGAACACAGACATGTTGGAGCTGGAGATAAAGGCTGAATGTCCTTCCTAACACTCCGCGGTTCGGTCGAGCCCGCGTTAGTCACTTTCCGACTCGTGCGCTCTACCAATGAGCTCCACTGGCCTCGGAAGTAACTCAGAATATTCTCTTTATGAATATAAAAGCCATAATCACCCTCATAAGGAAGGTGGCTGAGTCAAAGCAAGTAACTTGACTCATAATGGGAGGAAAATACAAAGGAGGGGATCCCTAATCCCTTCGCCCCGCCCCAGTTAGTCAATTTTTACGACACGCAGGGGAACAATGAGGAGGTATTCCTCCCTTCCCCCTCTAGAGGAGTTCCACACAATCATGTACGCGTACTGCTGCTGCCGAACTTGTACAGAAAAAGGCAGTACTTGAGGCATACACGAAGACGAAAGCAATAGAGCGTACCCTCCCCCGTCTAAGAAACTATGATAATACAGAGATTCGTACAATAAAAACCCAAAGGACTAAAGATGAAAGGCACTGCCGCATATCTAGCCATTAACTTAAGGATATTGCCGCCGTAAAAAGCTTAATTATTCATCCCTTTGAATGTTTCGTAAACAAAGAGACGATTACACAGATCAACAACGGCCATTAGAAATTCTAAATCCTTATTACTACCAGTCCTTCGGCTGCTATTTGATGAGTAAATATTGAAGGCGCCTACACATCCCCACTCTAGAAGGTTGCCAGCATGGCTACTTATGACTTCATTTATTTTATATATACACTAATCCTGTTGGAGAAGGTTGCCGGCATGGCTACTTATATGTAAAGTTCTTTGACTTTCAAATAAATTGAACTACCTCTAGAGCGATTAACTCCTTCGATTTTTTTTTTCAAATTTACTGCAAAGTATTAGCTATAAAATTATTTATATTTTAACTATATAACTATATTTTAACATTCTACAGACTTCTCAGATGCTATATTACTGCAAGACCTTGTCCTACGGAACCTGCCAACTAGCAGCAGCAGCAGCAGCAGCAGCAGTAGCAGTAGTAGTAGTACATGCAGCTAAAACCAGACACAAGAATGTGTTTGTTTTTATTTGTGTTTGTGTTATTTGTTGGTAATTGCCTTTGCCACACTTGGGGAATGAGAAGGTACGTGTCTGTCATCTTTAAAACACATCCCCCTCGCCAACTGCACGAGACAAAACTCTTTCAACACACTCTCTGTACATTCCCTCCATCAACTTGTCTGGCAGCTCGGTTATTTATCTATCTATATATCTATACCGATTAATCTATCTAGCTGTTTAGCTATCTATTCATCTATTTATTCCTTTAATCACTGGTAGTTCAAGCTTTGTTTTGAACTCTCTTAATAGGAAGCAAAAATCTCATATTAAAACTTATCGGCTATAAAGGTTAAATTTGGTTCTTGTAAAGATAAGTAACCCCCAGAACACCATGTTAAGTTAAATAACTCTGAATATTGTTTGGCTAGGTTGGGTTAGGTTGAGATCCTTGACTCTTCGCGTGAGAAAGATACAAAGGAAAGATTGCCAGCTCCCCCATTCCGACCCCATCAGTCGACTTCTACGACATGCAGGGGAGTACTTGACACCTCCCCAAGGAAAAGATAGAAGAAATTGTAGAATAAAAGAGGAAGAGAGTCTGAGCTATGGGAGGCAGAGAACGTTCATCTCCTCTCTAGGATAGAAAACTAGGAAAGATTCTTCTATAGTATCAGTTCACCTACTAATCCAATTTGTTTCGTCTTTTTATGTGTTACACTTAATCCCCATTCGAAATGGGGTGGGAACAAGTGCAATGTAGGAGGAATCTCAATAGCTGATGTCATATTACAATCCTATTTTGGTCCCTTTATGTAACTTACTTTACATCGTTTCTTATACAAAGGCCGCAATCACCTTTGTAAGGAGGTGGCCGAGTCAAAGCACACAATCATTGGTATTATTATTCGTTAGGCTGGATGTTTGCAGACCTCGATTTCCAATCTCAACTGCCATATTCTCGTCCCTTTTCCTTATGTGTTGCTCACATTTCATCTGCATTGTTTTATTTTCTTGGATTTCGATGACTTACATCTCTTACTATCCCTTCACATACGACCAGTCACAACAATCCCCATCTCTGCTTGTCTCTTTTTCTTATATATATTTTTGGTGCCCGGGCCAGTCCAGCTGTCATACCCACAAAAAAAAGTAGGCTTCTTACATCTCGTTCTAAATTTTCATTATTCTAGATGACGAATGATTGAAACTTAGGGCTCATTCACACAAATATATGTCTCTACAAACGCTCAGCCAAAATACTTGATGTGAATTAATCAAATACGAGTAACAAATACAGTTGCAAACCAAGTAAGGCGTGAATGACAGACTCTATAATCATACTCCACAATAGTCACAAGAAGATATGGATAATTAACAAGCTAAGAAGCACAGGCGTGGCCATAGTCTGAAAGGTGTGTGCGAAAGTGTGTGCTTCCCTAGATGGAACCATCTGGATTATAGTCTTTGGCTTTTTCCAGCTGGGATTGTTGCTTGGCTTACGATATTACTAATAATTTTAATGATAACTAGTGAATATAATCTCTCTCTCTGGCTTAAATAATGTTATCAGTTCAATAACCAGGATAAAATTTTATCCTATCACTCCTAGTAAGTGAAGCATCCGAGATCTACCTCAGCGGTTGCCATGGCAACATCTCTGCCTTCTAGCTAGGAAAAGGAGTTTAGCTCTAGCATCCAATGCCTAGAATATAAAGCTTTTTCACCTTTAAGTTCAATGTTGCTAAAGTTCATCATATACACACACGGAGCTACAACTTAGATACGATGAATATTGGAACAGCTTAAACAGAAGTCTGCAAGCATATGACTTCGAAAAGACAAGTACTTTATATCTAAAAGTTGTACAGTACCATCGCTAAGTATGTATATGTGTGCCTATGTATGAAATGGAAACCGATGCATTTATTTATCTTATTTTAAAGTGAAGTCTGTAGCGACTCTTCAACAGCAATAACAGTTTCAGGAAGCAAGTTCCATTTGGCTTTGCGAAATGCCATGAAAGAGGATCACTGTGCAGGCTTTCAGGTGATAAGAGGCAGGACTTCAGAAAACCACAGTGCCAGTCTTAGTGGCTTTTAGCGGAGACAAATGGAATGGTGTGTTTGAAAACTCTCTGCGTGTGTGTGGACTGAAAGGTATTTTGTAGCGAAAACTTAGCAGTTCCTAGTTTAATTTTCATCCCTGCCACAGAACAAATGTCTTGCTATTCAATAAGAGCTGCCTAAATTAGACATTCCATTACTAGCCTTGAATGTCAGGATGAAAACAAAAAAGAGCAAAGGAAGATGTGTCTGGATATCGTACAAGGAACAGGGATAACATGTATCAGAGAGGAGATCCAAACTCTGACAATGAACAGAAGGCAGGAAACATCCAACCGTATAATTATGTGGCTTTCAAATTTATCAATAAAAGGATGTGTTGCCGAAGACTAATTAAAATTTCATAATGGAGGTAGGTGTGCTAAGTCTTCATCAACTTTCTAGGCAAAGGACAATTCAAAAAAATACACGTAGAATAAAGAAAATAAAGGCATATTTTAGTCTAACTACTCCATCTTGAATGACCTTGAATAGTGAGTATTTAAGTCATCAAGCGCCTCCTGACATATCATTGACCTTGGAGTTGTGGTACTGGGAGTGAGTAGTTAATAGGACGAAGTGCGATTAAAGATTAAAGGAACCTAATGGAAAGCAGAGGCAAGGGACAGTGACAGAACTGGAGCCCGAGTATATACGTATCTTATGGCAGGGGCCCAAGCCTCCTCTCCTATCACATGAACCCAGTGATCTCCAGGTAATGGATGAATAATCAGGTAGACCTATAGGAAATCATCGATCCCCCAATTAAATGCCCACTTAATCGCTAACGATATGAGACAGAGAAAGCTAATCCAATCCCGGGGCAGGATCGGACCTGGGACAAGTATATGACCAGTCCCAGACACATTCACTGCGCCAAAATATCATATAAAAGACAGGTTATTTTGGCATGCTCGAGATTTAAGGGATGCATAGTACTTGTTTGCAATTAAAGCCATTGCTTGGGAGAAAAAGATAAGCATTTTCTGAACTGGATCCCATATATTCTAAGGGATTTACTCAACAATTTCCCAAGTATGTGTCTTGCATTAGAGTAGAATGGCTGGATAACAATTTTATTTTTATATAAGTAATATTTTTAGATTATTCTTAAAAATATGTCTCCTAAAGTGTTATCAAAGAAAACTGGAAACAATCCGGGAATACTGACATTATGGAAGCACAAGATTATCTCCGGTCCAGCTAGGAATTTTGTCTACGCCAAGAATATAAAGACTGATGTACCAACTCTGAGAAAGGGCTTAGAAAAAAAATCAGAAAGGCATTGCTACACCGACTGATCAAAAGGTTGAGGAGGAATCAGTAAACGACCAATGTCCAAAAAATATAATTAATAGGGGGCAAAAAGAATATAGTGGAAAGAACAGAGCCGAGCGGAACACCACGACCAATAAGCACAGATAGGACAATACTGAAGGCTAAAATCTAGGCTAAGGTTTTTTAAACTTCATATATGAGCGCACGAGCGCGCGCGTGTGTGTACAAGCAATGAAAAGAGACGGGGTTTAACTGACGTTCTATAGGGAACTTACCTGAATACAGTGAAACACTATATTATCACTATAAAAACCAGATCGTTAACAGTGAAAACTAATTTATTTTCTAGTTTTCATAAATATCAATGATTTAAGACCCATTTGTTACACAAACTTTGACATTTACTAAATATATAAATCTCAGCAAGTTTAGTAAATTGAGCCTTAAGACATTACGTCAAAAAGAACTGATGTAAAGCTAGAGGGAGTCTGACCCCCCACTCTCTCTCTCTCTCTCTCTCATGCGCCATAAACAACTGTTGCACACGAGTTAGTGGAGCTGTTCACAACGGAGATAATGTAAACACTAAACCACCTTGGTTCTCGTTTTGATGAACGAACCTAAGTGCATCGCATTTATATACGCACAACAAAGGTTTTCCGTATCTCAAATTTTTACTATAAAACATACATGGCATGGAATATATCAACTATAATTTTCTTAATCAAAGGAAGACTCCACATTATTGTAAAAGTTCGTTCTCTTACTTAAAACACTAATACACACAATTCTCTAGATTTACTGCTACTGTTAATGCATCTTACCCACAATGCACCACTCGCTTGTAGTGCCAAGAGTATACTGTATCACAAATACATATGGTATGGCTATAATTCCACTAGTAAGGGCGTGGCCGAGTCAAAGAAAACACATACACCCATTAAAATTACGAAACATGTCTTCGAGAGCTTACATGCCAAAGAAAATATAATAAAATAAGTATAAAAGTTATTAAATTATTATCAAAATGTTTACGACGGCTTTCGTATTCTAGAAGACAAGACATTAATTAATAAGCGAATAAATACATAAAATAAATACTCACAGCATTATTTAAAATAAATTCTACATTAAAAAAAATAATATTAATAAAAACGTATAAAAGAATAAATAGGAAATAATTAAACTATGAATAAATAAATGGATAAATATAAAAAATTAATATATATATATATTATAAATATATATATATATATATAAAATATATATATATATATATATAATATATATATATATAATATATATATATACATGTGTGTGTGTGTGTGTGTGTGTGTGTGTCTGTGTGTGTATACTTACCCCATTATTTGCGACGACCTCTGGGTTGTTGACGATGCATTCGTACCAAATAAGCCACATAGCATTGTTAATGATGAAACTCACAAAAAGGTTCTTGTGAATTGTCACACGGGTGCACTTCAGGGACCTGGAAAATATAATTATTATCATTATTATTATTATTATTATTATTATTATTATTATTATTATTATTATTATTTTTATTATTATTATTATTACAATAATAATACATAATAATAATAATAATAATAATAATAATAATAATAATAATAATAATAATAATAATAATAATAATAATAATAATTATTATTATTATTATTATTATTATTATTATTAT
Organism: Halocaridina rubra; assembly: GCA_037179515.1. NCBI lineage: Eukaryota > Metazoa > Arthropoda > Malacostraca > Decapoda > Atyidae > Halocaridina > Halocaridina rubra. The sequence continues at coordinate 86,907 of JAXCGZ010011541.1, forward strand.
TATTATTATTATTATTATTATTATTATTATCATTAATATTATTATTATTATCATCATCATTATATGTTTCACATCTCTGCCGCTTAAAAAAAAAAGTTGACCGAACAAGAATTTTATCAATTTCGTGAGTGCGTTAAATTCCACATAGCTGCAGAACCGGCACCTTTGACAGGCAATTGTGACTTTATCTGAATATGAACCCTTGAAGATACCGTTCTACCATAAATTTATACATCTAATAGGTAATGTTACTGAGTTGCAGACTTGGCACACGACAAACGGCACTAATGTCTCCTTGGTTTCTACAAGAAATTCTGGCGAAGTGACGCATTACGCAACATGACAAAGGAATTAAACTCGGGATAAAATGGGTGTGAAGGGCTGCGGGATTAATAGCAGTCAATAAAGCACTAACCTATATCATAAGCTAACCTTTCCGCACCTTCCCTAAGCTAACCAGATCTAACCTAACCTTACGTAACTAAACCTAACCTTACCTAACCTAATTATATTTGACCTTACTTAACCTAACGTAAGATAATATTCCCTTACCTTACCTAATGAAACCTGACCTAAAATAACCTCACTTTGCCTAACCTAACCTAACCCTGCCTAACTTAAATCAACCTAACCTATCCTAAAGTGACTAAACCTATCCCTGTCCGTTTGCGCAGGCTCTGATTCACCTTGCTTTCAAGGGTTACTAAAGCCTTTTCCCAATCTCAAGCCAAGAAGGATCTTTGCAAAGGGCTTAGAGAACTGTCCTCAACACCTCATCCACAACATGGATCTCGAGGGGGTGACAAGAGAGAGCCTAATCCTACCGAAGGATTTATTCCCACTCGAAGGACGTTCATGATGTTGCAGGGAAAGGGATCCTAAAGACATCCTTTAAAGGATCCTTCAAGTTCTCTTCACCATGTGAGGATTAACACGCACAGAGGAATTAAGGGATATGTCAGGAGGTGCTGAGAATGCCATGAACGCCAAGTGTTTGAGGTCTTGCAAGGAGTGGCTAGACTTAAACAGGGGTTCGCAACCCTTCCTCTGTCATTTACCCTTCGGCTTAGAGTATTTTGTCATTAACTATGACAAAATGTAGGGAGGACACGTGTTACAACAAAGTTTCAAAGTCACGTGGAGAAGATATGGTATATTAACGAGAATCACAACTGTGGATCGAAGGATTTAGGCCCGATTTCTTAAACAGTGTAAACTAGGATACCATATTGTTAGTTAGCTAGACACACAAATCGATTTCATAAACGCATCTGACGCGGTTCTGTGTATGGCTAGGATCCCGTATATATATATATATATATATATATATATATATATATATATATATATATATATATATATATATATATATATACATGAGCCATTTTCCCCCTTATAGGGGGAGTGGCTGAGACAAGAAAAAATACACTGACTCTTTTGGAGCAGAAAATACATAGGAGGGTATTCCATGTATTCTCGTTCCGCCCCAATTAGTCGACTCTTACGACACGCAGCAGAACACGAAGAGAGAGAGAGAGAGAGAGAGAGAGAGAGAGAGAGAGAGAGAGAGAGAGAGAGAGAGAGAGAGAGAGAGAGAGAGAGAGAGAGAGAGAGAGAGAGAGAGAGAGAGAGAGAGAGAGAGAGAGAGTAATATAGAAAATAATTAAAATGGAAAATAATAATAATTATAATACTAATAATAATAATAATAATAATAATAATAATAATAATAATAATAATAATAATAATAATAATAATAATAATAATAATAATAATAATGTTCCGGTTTTACGTCACGGACTTCCTTTTCAACCAAGGGCTAGGACGGTTGCCTTCTTGCGAAGGACTTGTTTTGGCAGATGTAATCGTTACACTGAGTGCATGCCCTTGCTAACCTCAGACCGTGACGGGGCGCGAACCTCGATCTGACGCCTCAGAGTCACGGACGCTACCGTTTGAGCCACGGTGACTACAATAATAATGATACTACTACTACTACTACTACTACTACTACTACTACTACTACTACTACTACTACTACTAATAATAATAATAATAATAATAAAAATAGTAATAATAATAATAATAATAATAATAATAATAATAATAATAATAATAATAATAATAATAATAATAATAATAATAATAATAATAATAATAATAATAATGTTAATGAAGCTTATCACTTCAAATGTTCGCAAAGTGTTATGCAAACGTGACTTGTACTAACTAAGGTAACTTTCGTTGGATCGATTTGTTTCTTCAGATCATTATTTATTTTGCTTCATTTTTTTTTCAAAGAACTTTCAATGTTCGCTAGAGCGCGCCTTTACAGAACATTCAAGGATATCGTACATAACATCAAAGTTTAGAAACTTTCTCACATCATATATTCTGACTTTTTTTTTTCTTTTATGGGCGAAGGGTGGGTTCTCTCCAAATGAGGCGTCGAGGGTTCTCTGCCTTCTATAGTCCATTCTCTCTTATTCTGCATATTCTTCTCTCTTCATTTTTAAATTACAAGAATCGTGAACTAATTAAAAACCTACATAAGTTAAAATATATTTGCCTCCATAAAATGAAAATAATAATGTCAACACTGTTGATTACCACTTAAGAGTATGTCGTCTGCCATGTTTGGAAAAATATGAAATAAAACAAACAAACACACAAATAAATAGAAGAACAAATGGAATATTACGCCATAAAATCTTGCCGTTCTAGCTTTAGTTAGATATCTGACAAACATCAAAAATAGATTTGGTTTTATATTATATTTTGTTCCATTTTTCAGATTGTCTAAATTTTTCAATCCCAGAAAGAATTGGGACACCGTCGTCAGTTTTACTTATACAAAGCAAAAACAAGTCTGCAATGAAAGAGTTTTTCATTAAGAAAATGAAAAATCTTCTATAAAGGTCTTCATTGAAATAAAATAATAAATATATAAAACGAACAGTATAAAGGTCTTGCAAGTTCAATTCATTTAAAAAAACCTGAAATATATAAAAATCTATCATGATAAAAAAAATACACAAATACACACACCCACACCCACACACACACACACACACACACACACACACACACACAC
>JAXCGZ010011541.1:97500-104835 GCA_037179515.1 Halocaridina rubra
GGGGACTGGGGGCCATTTCTCTTTGGTGTGCCATGCATAGCTTGAGCATAGAGGTTTTTACATCAGTGGGTTGCTAGCCCTATCCTGATAACCCTCCTCATTTATCCGGGCTTGGGACCGGCATTGGTTGCCCAATACATAAAGTATATATTAAACACTCTCACTAACCATTCCAATGCAGTCACAACCCCTTCTTTCAACATCTTCGATCTCACACTATCCATTCCAGGTGCTTTACCTGTTTTTGCTTCATACAATGCCCTTTTCACCTCCTCACTTGTAATCTCTCTCTCATTTTCATCTCCCATTACTGGCATTTGAATACCCCCCACTACCACTATAGCTGCCTCTCTATCTTCCTCAACATTCAGCAACCACTAAATATTCAGATCATCTTTTCCTTGCATCGTTCCCACTTAACATCTGTCCATTCACATCTTTCACTGTCTCTTCCATCCTCGATCCACCCTTTAGTACTCTCTTCACTTCTTTCCAAAATTTCTTTTTATACTCCTCATCTGACTTACTAAAATCCTGTCCACACCTAACATTTGCCAGTCTCTTCTCTTCCTCTACCTTCCGCTTGGTCTCCACATTTTTCTCCCTATATCTTCCATACTTCTCCCTACTGTCACACTGCAGCCATTCCTCAAAAGCCCTCTTTTTCTCTTCCACCTTAATTTTCACCCCTTCATTCCACCACTCGCTGCCCCTCCTCATGCCACCTCCAACAAACCTCTTTCCACACACCTCACTTACATGTCCCACAAAACATTCTTTCATCAACCCCTATTCCTCCTCTAACTCCCCAACTTCTCTTTCTTTCACCCTGTCATATGCCACTTTCAGCCTGTCCTGATATTCCTGTCTCTTCTCTGGCTTTTTCAACTCTTCCACCTTCACCACTTCCCTTCTACATCCCTCCACTCCATTTCCCCACTCTTTTGTTACTACCACTTTTGCTTCAATCAAAAAATGATCAGACATCCCAGCAACCACACCCCTAAATGCATGCACATCTTTCACTCTACCAATCATGCTCTTTGCTACCAACACATAATCCATCAATGCTCTTTCTTTCACTCTTCCATTTGCCGCTCTCATCCATGTATACTTATTTATTAACTTCTTGAAAAAACTATTACCTATCACCAATTCTTGCCCCACACATATCTAACAGTCTCTTGCCACTCTCATTCCCACCTGGTACCCCATACTTTCCTACAACACCTTCTATCTCTCCATCACCCCTCTGGTATTTAAGTCACCCAACACAACTACATAGTTCCTTCTACTCAGACCATCCACACACCTAGTTAACTCATTCCAGAATTCATCCCGCTCTTCCTCACTTCTCTCACATCTTGGCCCATACGCACTAACAAAAGCCTTACATTCCCTACCTATCCTAGCCCTCACCCACATCAGCCTAGATGACACTTCTTTCGATTCCACTACCTTATTTACCAATTCACTCAGCAATAATGCCACACCTTCTCTCGCTCTCCCCCTTTCAACTCCAGACACCCTACCTGTCACATCACCATATGCCACTTCTCCTTTTCCTTTCATCTTCGTCTCACACAATGCCAATACATCCATCCTCCTCCTACCAAACATATATCCAATCTCACATCTTTTGCTCTCTATCGTACTACAACCACGCACATTTAAACACCCCAAAACTAGAGTTTGGGGAGAAGTTATTCGCCTCTCTACTACCCTTCTTCTTTGACGTCTCGCGGGAGGTTAATACAAGGGGGGATTCCCAGTCCTCTCGCCCCGTCCACTTTTAGTCGCCTCTTACGACACGCAGGGAATACGTTGGGGCTATTCTCTGATATTGTGCCCGCCACCACAGGGCACTAGTGTTAAAGTGAAAAAAAATTACTTGTGTTTCCCAGCTCCTCGTCACAGGAACCAAATTTGCATGTTAATATTACAAAATAAATTCATATCAAGATGCTTGTGCACGTGTTTAAGTGTTCGCTTTTGCTCTCATCTGTAAATATTACAGGATCTAGTAAACTCTATCTCTCTCCCAAGCGCACGCAAACTCCCATACACACACTTTCTCATAGTCTAAAATAGCGTAGAGATATCTGATATAATAACAACGATTTTATAGTCATAAACATAATGGCCGCAAATGTAGCATCTTCAAACCCTTTATGGTGATTACGTTGCAAGAACTTTCATTAAACGAGTATCTGAGTGCCACATTTTGTGTGAATGTGCCAAGAGTACAGACCCAGTAACATAAAATCATACAATAATTACACAGTATATTACAAATTGCAAAACAATTCTGGAAGGTATTTTCTTACATACCTTAATCTTTAATTTCTGTGAGTAAGGAAATAATTCTCAAATTCTAGAGGGGGAGAGATAATTCTCAATATGACGGGTTGATAATAACATATTCTCAGAACAATACAGAGACTCGGAAATATCTTAATTCGCACTAACGCACTGCGAAAACCAATGAGATTTTGAGTGTGTGTGTGTGTGTGCGCGCGCGCAAGAAAATCGTACGCCTGAAGAAAAATCCTTAACAATAGAGAAAATTTAAATATGAACTTTTTATCTTTATAGTAAAGATGTTCACATTCCATGAAATTTTAACTCATATATCTTCGAGGATAAGAGACAAACGTAAAAAAAAAAAAAAATAAAATCCCATCAACAAACCTAATGAAATAAAAAAAAACTGACGACCTAACTACTTAACATCATATCTTGAAAATAGTTATAATATATTTTTAACTCTATACAACATACATACATTCATATGTATAATGAAAGCAATCTCCCTTGTAATGAGGGTGGCCGAGTCAAAGCACACATTCACCGGAACCAAACATACCTCGATCACTCCTCTTGGTTCCTTGGGGATAAGGGTTAGCCACAATTCTCCAAATTAGTATCCTATCCATAAAAGTGTGCGCAGGTTTCACAAATTGTATGTGAGATCATTCCAAATGTATGTTCATCCTACTAACTTTAAGTCAGTGACAGAATCACCACCTGTATGTGAGCCTTACAAACAGTATGAGTGTCTCAGTAAGTATGTAGGTATCAATAACTGTATGTAGGTGTAACTGTAAATAGGTACCACGAACTATATACGAGTCTCAGAAAGTATGTGGGTTTCACTGACTGTATGTAGGTCTCGCAAACAGTGTGGTTCTCACTCGCTTTAAGTGGGTCTCGCAAGCTGCATGTGGCTCTCACTCGCTTTAAGTGGGTCTCGCAAACTGTATGTGGCTCTCACTCGCTTTAAGTGGATCTCACTGTATGTACGGTAAATGCAAATTACACACTGTATGCTGGTCTAACTGGTAGAAAATTGGTCTTACAAACTGCATAATAGTCTCATAAACTGTATGTGGGTGTGACAATTTGTAACAGTTTCACAATAAATTGTCTGTGGGTCTCTAGAACTGTAACTGGGTAATACAAACTGCATGCGACTGTCATAAATAGCATGTTAATCTAACTGACAGTAGCGTCAGTTTGAATCTCAGTTCACAGTTCCCTCAAGTGTTGCAAAATGGTACAGTAATATACCGAACTAATCTAACAATCAAGGATCCAGGAACACTGTGTTTACATCAACCTATTTTTTACTAATACTACTAATATTCTTCTTGATGTTTTTGGTTCCTAAACACGTGTTTCATTACACAGTTTGCATACTTAAAAGCAATCTTTTTTTTTGAGTTTGGCTATTCCCCCTCACGTGGGGTCGCTGCTCAACGACAACTCTTACCTCCAAGTTCGTCATGTCGATGCAGGTGGTATAGTTCGACCAAGACTGGTTCGTTCGGGGATGTGTAAACCAAACTCCATTTCTGTCGCAATCTTTATGGCCAAAAACTGAAATTGAAAAAGATAAGGAGGGGTTAAGTAATAATAATAATAATAATAATAATAAATAATAATAATAATAATAATAATAATAATAATAATAATAATAATAATAATAATAACGTCAACAGACTACAATGAAGTCTAGAATTATACTATATAGCAAGGTTTTTTTTTTTTATTTAGATGGGTCCAAATACAACCGTAAAAAAATACGTTCAATTATAAATAATAAGAAAATGTAATCTTCTTTAATGATTAGCATTTCTCTCGATGATTAATCCTCCCCCACTGTTATCAAAAAGGAGAAATATCCACGAATATATACAGATTAACAAAATTTTATTTTCATTTTTCAATGCTTAGCTTCTCATATTCATTGTCCAAGGCCGCCCTACTTAAATTTTTTTTTTTTATTGATTAAAACGACAATAGAAATATTGAAAGAACTTCATGCCAGCACCGTTTTATCTGTTACAACCAGTCCTCATTCCAATGAGGTTGGCTGGACAAAGACATGTTGGAGCGGGAGATTAAGGCTGGATGCCCTTTCTAACGCCCAGCGGCGGGACCGAATCCGTGCTAGTCGCTTCCCGACTGGTGCGCTCGACCACTGAAATGCTATGGCCCTTACTAAATAAATAAATAAGTAAATAAATAAATAAATAATATTTAAATATATATGTAACGTTAAATGTTTCACAATTAGTCCCAATTCGAATACGGGTGGAGCGGAGAAATTACGGCTGGATGCCCTTTTTAACGTCCCGCGGTGGGACCGAGCCCGCGTAAGTCGCTTCTCAACTCGTGTGCTCTACCACTGAGCTATCGCGGCCTCCGAAATAATGATAGAAATGCTTTAAGTTGATTTACATTTAAACCATTTAGGGTTTAGAATTTCTTCTCCTGTCTTCACTGTTTAGCAAATTTTCTTCAAAGTTTAATAATTTTTACACTAAAAAGCTAATGAAAGTATTATAAGTAATGATGCTACTTGGTAATAACTTCTAGGGTTGTAAGGGATTGATTAAAATGGTAATCCTTCATCCTCCTCCACCCCCTCCTCCTCCTACTCTTCTTCTCCTCCTTCTTCTTGCTCACATTCTTTTCCTACACATTTTCTGCTCCTTTCCTCTTGTTTTGCAAAACTTTCCTCTTTTTATGCATTCTACTTTTATTTCTTCATGTGAACATCTTCTTCTTCTTCTTCTTCTTCTTCTTCTTCTTCTTCTTCTTCTTCTTCTTCTTCTTCTTCTTCTTCTTCTTCTTCTTCTTCTTCTTCTTCTTCTTCTTCTTCTTCTCCTCCTCGTTGCCCGACCACTGGCACTGATATTCAAATTGTTCTTTTAGACACAAGCAACGGAAGTCGAACAAGGGAGGGAGTTAATGAACCTCTTTAAGGTGGGGTGATTCCCCCTCCCCTCTCTCCCTACTTCTCCTACCCTCATTTCCTTCACCTTAGGATAAAAAAAAGTAATACAAGAGTGAAGAAAAAGGAAATTTAAAAGGGTGCCAAACCAATATTCAAAGAACTTAATTACAAAAGTTGGCAAAGTTGGGTTTCGAGATACAATGTTTACAAAAGAAGTCAAAGTCACGAGGTGAGTGCCAGTGTTAAGAATTTACCTAACTGAATTTATCTATTAAATTATGCTCATGGGGAAAAGCTCTATGCTTGTTACTCCCCGTCTCCTGGTCGGTTTCATTTCTTTACTAAAACTTATATCAGTCCTTCATATCATGGAAGCTTCTAGCATTTACTGATTCCGCAGCGATATCTACCTATCAACAAGTTTTATACGAATAAAGTACTTCCTCATATTCTGCAAAGAAGTTTTTCTACAAAACTCCAGATTATGACCTCTAGTTCTAGAGCCAGCCATACCAAAGTATCGCGCCCTATCTATTCAGTCAAAACAGTGAAGAGTATAAACACCGTTACCATAACCCCTACTCGTCTTTTTAGTTTCGAGTTATGGTAAGTGTAACTCATTCAGCCTTCTCTATGACTGAGATTACGTATCTCTATTACCAGCTATGTTGCATGTCTATGAGCTTTCTCCAATGTATTGATATGCTTTTCAAGGGTGGATTTTAGAAGGGTAATAAATATTCACGTTTAGGTCTCACATGAGTCATGTAAGTGACATTTCCTAGTCCATACGCCTAAAGGCCACATTTATGTTGTTAAAGAAAGAATATGCTGCTTTTACTATACCATTTCTAAGCATTTCCAGAGACAATTACTCCAATACATTCATCCTTAGTTCTCTTCCGTTCACATAGTCTTGAAGTTCCTTTCCTGCTATACAGAACCTAAACATGGGCCTTCTTGGACTCTTGTCCATTCACGGTATTTTATATTCTGAAGAAGTTATTCTTATCAGACGCTTGTCTGACCACTATTAAAGTCAACCTGAAGTTCTCTGCACTATATTCGTCTTTAGCTCTCTTCACAATCTTAGCATCATCTGCAAACATACTCAAGAAAGCATTTACAGACTCCGGGAGATCAGATACATAACATACAGCAAATAAGGAACAGAAGTGGCACTAAAACTAAATCCCTGTGGAGCCCCACTGCTAACCTTTGTCCAGTTAGACATAGCATGTCTTACTCTGACACTCTGTTATCTTCCCTTTAAATAAGCTTTTCTCCTCTTCAAAATATTTCCAGCTGTTCTTGCCATTACTTGCAGCTTCTCAATGAGTCTTCCATGTGGGACTACATCAAGTGGCTTCTGAAAATCTAAGAATATGCAATATGTCCAGCTCTCTCTTTTTTGTAATATTATCTCTGCTCTGAAGCTATGCTGTCTCCCCGACAAAAGGCTGAAAAACTTCATGTGAAGAGAAATAGATTTTATCAGAAAATTTGTTTTCTTTTTTCCAGTTTTGTGTACATGAAAGTTTGTTACCTCAACTACTACTTGGTACTCTAGCAACTGCCTATTTACAGCCTGTCTAACTACCCTAGCCTAACTTCTTCAAAGGCTATATCTCCCAGTCTGCCTCTCTCAAACCTCAGACGCAATACCTAAACATGTCAGTGCAAAAAGATGATCTCAAAACTAACCTTAATAAAAGGTTATTAAAAAAAATGCAGTACATTCCTGTACAGCATAAAATAAAAGCTTCAGTGTGAAAAAGTGAGAATAAAGACTAGAAGTGGAAAAAAAGGCAGTCATACGAAGCGAATACTAGGAACAGAGGGAAACAATGAAAGAGGAAAAAAATGGATGTCTGTGTGAGGAAGGAGTGGGGATTACCCCATATCCCCCCAAAAGGAAATACAAAACTCTTGTCACAAAAGGGGAGGAATGCAAATCTCTCCATGAAGTTCCTTCTGTAATCTTACAATACAAGGGATACAGACTCCATAGTAAAAAAAAAAATATTTTGGTGTAGAATGGCAGAAAGGCAGATGAGTGGGGCGCGGTAGCTCAGTGGTAGGGTGCCCGAGCT